>JAHDVF020001330.1:135941-164101 GCA_022606425.2 Lepidostoma basale | reverse complement strand
TCTCGGTGATTCCTCATCAGATCCTTCTGAATCTTGGGGAATGGACTAAGTGGAATTTAGCGGTCGTCATAGGCATATTTTCGTTATTAATCGAGCTCTAATTAACTTTATAAATTAATCAATTAATTGAAAATTTTCGTAGTGCAAACGAATATAGACCTTAATGTTCGTATCACCTGAGTATCAATCTTTTGAGTCTATATTCGTTTGACACGGTCTGGAGAAAATTCAGTCTCCATGTAATTTTGTGTAGTAGCAACAATGTGTTTTGCTTTCTGACAGTCCAATATATTGCGTTTTACTTTGGGATGTATAATACTTAATACGTTTTACTTATTACGTACTAAAATAATTGGTTGTTTAATTGGTACAGTCTATTTTATTGGCCATATTTTAATGTACATTAATGCAGACAGGTAATTATACTTTTTAATTTTGGCGAGTATAATTTTTACGCGTCATGTTGAGGTTATGAACGAAATTTTATTTTTTCGTGTGGCTGAAACTTATTCGTTTCTCTTACGTTCGACGGTGATTACTTAATGATATTCGTTTTCTAGAGTTCTAGCCGTTCGATTGGTCACGTGGTCTCTGAACTGTCAATCTCTTTGTACGTCGTAATATTTTGTAGGTATGAAGTTTCGGTACTTTTAGGTTATGAAGTTTCTGGGATTAAAAATATTCAATGATAATTAAATTGCTTTCAGGTTATTTCAAAGGATGATAGCGAAAATATAAAATATTGGGCGTCGAAGCTCTACAAGAATATGAAGAAACTTGCTTCCGTAAGTATAATATAATATTTATATTTCTAATTCATAAATATATTTTCAGTTTATTCTATTTTACCGTTTTCTTTATACGCATACTTTCGTCAGGGAAATTGTTACATTACCACAGCAACGGTAAGAAAGTTCTAATGATATACAATATGAATTACAATATGAATGAATGACACAATTCTTATGACTTTTTCCGTTTATTTCTAGGAAAATAAAGTAACAGATCAGAGATGGGACGAAAATTACCGATGCAGCGTGCAAAATAACTTCGTTAAAATGGAATTAGATCAATCAAACAACGGATGATCAGTGAATTAGATGTACTCTGGAGTGGCGAATGAGAACCGGCTCATTTTTACATTACAAAATATCACATTTGCACAAAACATTCATATGTTTAGAGAAACAAAACTCTTGATTTTGTTGTCCATGAAAATTACATCAGAGCCAATAAAGTAAGTTTCTACGATCGTGATTTCGCTGTTGTCACATGCACCTTTCATGACTAAAAACATTGTCAAAGCGCCCTTGAGGTGAGCTATTCACGAAAACGGCGATTATACAAATTAAACAAACAAACAAACCATCACGCCGTTTCCCCACAGGGGTAGGCAGAGAGAATGGACCATAACACTACTCTATCCTGGCAAACCTCTCTAGCTTCCTCCACATTCATACGAGTCATACACGCATGTCGATTCCTCTGACTTCTAACATGACCAACCTTTAAAATCTGATTAATTTAATTAATTTGACAATTTTTTTCATTTGTTCCAATGACAATTTGAATAATTTCTTCAACATAACACTACTCTATCCTGGCAAACCTGTCTAGCTTCCTCCACATTCATACGAGTCATACACGCATGTCGATTCCTCCGACTTCTAACATGACCAACCTTTAAAATCTGATTAATTTAATTAATTTGACAAATTAATCAGATTAAAAGGTTTTATTAGTTTTATCGTTTTTATAAAGAATTTTGACAGGTGTACAAATAATTTTTTCATTTGTTCCAATGACAATTTGAATAATTTCTTCAATATTATTTTTAAGTTCTTGCTGGTTAAGTGCCTTATTACAGATAATTTAAAAAATGGTGGATACGTGTAACATAAATTAAATAAACACAAAAGTCCGGATCGTCCATGTCAACATGTGCAACATTGAAAAAAACATTATGTGTTATTACATTATGTGCTAAATTAAAAAACAGTGGATACGTGGAACATATTATAAATTAAATAGACAATATGTGCACCGTCTAAAAAGAACATTTTGTGTTAAATTATTTTTATTTTGTTATTTTATTTTATATCATTGTATTTTATATTATTTGTTTTAGATTTATTTTGTGGGTGTTGGACGATCGAAGTGTGCGCGGGAGATGCCTATTGGTGGCGATGAGGTTCGCAACCCATCACACCGCGCCTCCCGCGGGGCGAAAAGAGAAGGATGGAGTGCCGCATCAGTAAAAGTGTGACAGTCCATTCTCTCTGCTTACACTTTCGGGGAGACGGCGTGATGGTTAGTTAGTTAGTTAGTTAATTTGACAAATTAGCCTAATTATTATTATTATTATTATGCATATAGCATGAACTGCCTTTTATAGTGTCCGCCTTATGGCAATTCAATTTTTTTTTTTTTAATTCCAGGGCTCAACATTGATGAATGAAAGATCGGACCAAAGTTGCCGATGCAGCGACTAATGTTTAAATGGAATGGGATCGGTCATAAAGCAAGGACAACGGGTTATAAGATCTTCTGGCCTGGAGTGGCGAAAGAGAAACAGCTACACAAATTCTGGCAGATCACAAGCAAGATGGTCTGATGACATTAAACGAGTGGCAGGAGGTCAATGGCGCAGAGCGGCGAGGGATACAGTTGTGGAAGTCGGGAAGGGAGGCTTTTGTAGTATTATCATCTATATTACTATTCCACGCCAGCGGACTCGCAGTGCCGAAATCACGATCGTAGAAACTTACTTTATTGGCTCTGATGTGAATTTCATGGACAAAAAAATCAAGAGTTTTGTTTCTTTAATATAATGAATGTTTTCTGCAAATGTGATATAATATTGTTTATTTGATCATTAAATTTCATATAAAATATTAAAAAAATTGTTTTTCTATTACATTAGTAATATGTATTCAAGTTTATAATTCATTGTATTTTTTGAATATATATTGGGTTTATTTATGTACTCGAATTTAGCAATAGCGAAGCGTTGCCGGGTCAGCTAGTATAGATATATAGAAGAACAAGAAATTTCAAAGGACTGCTTGTACTAATATGAACAAACTGTGAAATTTTCAGCGAAATCGGTCAAGTAGTTTTTTAGTCCGTAAGGCACGCATATACATATAGCAAGCCTTTTATTTATATAGAAAATATAATAGTTTTTTTAAACTAACAACTTAGAAAGTCGGCGTAGTGAAAAATCATGCCATTTTTAACCGGTGACACCTGTCTAAATTTTTATACTAGTTTTTAAAAATCTCTCTTCGCGTTACATACAAGTTGTAAAGTCGACGGTGGAAATTTCCGCGCCAGGAAGTTGTGGAGATAGAACACGAGTCATTCAAGTTCCTGTACAATTTAAGCGCTCAAATAATTATTGATTTCAAACTATGTACCAATAGTTTATCACAATTATATGATATAAACTAGATATGAGGAGATTTTAAAATAAGTAATCGTAGATAATTATATAGAAACAATTAATTAAATATTTATAGTTTCAAGACCAATGATTTAAACATTAGTATTAAATAATTAATACGAATAATTACGTTTATTCTCTAGAAGTTTTATTATATTTTATATGAATGACGTTTTTCACCCCTTGCTAAGACATTATCAATTATGTCATGAATAATGTCATTCTCATAAACTATTTAATAATAAAACTTATAAAAAGTAAGGTTTTTATTTGTATTAATTATCAAGTAAAGTGTTTATAAAACTGATTTGTAGTATCATATTCATAGGATTATAAAAATATATAGATAAATATTTCATAATGTTTATTTTTTTATATGAACTTAGTATACAACAATCACTTTATTAAATATTTTAACTATTTTGATTATTATTATGAATATTTTGACAGAAGTTAAATTTTTTAATAATTTTAACATCTGTCAAAACTGACAGATGGTTGGTTGATTGAGAGATGATCAATTTTTTTTATAATATTTTTAATATTTATATTCATATACTCGTAATATCACTGATGTAGGGCTATTGTGTCCGAAACATGTTTGGTATTTAATTTTTATTTTTTTAATAAAGTGGGTGTTGTATACTAAGTATACATAAAAAAAGAAACATGAAACATTTATAACACAAAGTTATGGCGAATATAGAATAAACATTTCATATTATATATTGTAATGCCGTAAAGCAATGTGTTGTATGATAGTAGATGAATCGAGATTACTTTATTACCTATTAGATGTGAATGTATTGTTCTTGCTCAGCCATATGATCAATGGTAGCGGGAATCCTATACGAATACAGCATTTCGAGTGAATGTACAGGACCGCCATATAAATTTTGAGTATATTTATTCTCTCAGTCCAAATAAAGACTCCCTTATTTTAAATAAACATTTTACAACCGTGAGTATTGGATTACCTAATGCTTATAAAATGTTTATTGGTAATTTATCATAATATTATATATAATTCTAATAACTGCCAAATAATCCAACCTACCTGAATTTTCTACTTTGATTTCAAATGCAGTTATATTTATAATATATTCTAAAATACACTGTATTGGTTTAACACACATCGTTTAAAAAGTAAAGTTTTTTACCATTCTTTCGTCATTCATTCTTTCTCATGTCCAAACCATCTTAATGATCCTTTCATTATTTAGTTCATAATACCATCACTCGCACCGCATTCACTTCTTATATTTTTATTGGACACTATCATACACAGAGTATTCACACATACGTCTAAGAGATCTCATTTCTACTACATTTATTCTACTTTCATCCTATTTTTGCCAGTTCCATGCTTCGCTTCCATGCATAAGGGTCGGTAGAAGAACACCATGGTGCACTACCATTCTATCAGTGACTGTGTGTACTTTCCCCCGAGATGGTGACGGCTCCCCTGTCAGCGTCTTCCCCTGCCCCAGATGCCCCAGAATATGTGGGTCCAGGATCGGGCTCTTCAGTCAAATGCGGACCCACAACCGTGAAGGACGGTCTTCCTCGGACACGAGGGACAGCCGATGATGATGACTTTTCCCCTAGATTTTGGTATGTTTCTTAATTTTCTGTTTGGAATATTGTGCCATTTCTGTAAAATAAAAACTATATAACCTTTTATGAAAACAAAAAAATATAAATTAATATTTTATAAGGATTAATTGTATCTCAATAGAGACGAAGATGCAAATTGTTTTCTGGGAAGAGAAGGTGGTGGCCGAGGCGCTTACAGGACTTATGACCTGTCATTGGTTGGGTTGAGCGATCGCTTCACGTTAACAACATTCCCCATTCCGCCTTTATGACCACCACGTCCCAGAAAACAATTTGCATCTTCGTCTCTATTGAGATACAATTAATCCTTATAAAATAAAAATAATTTATCCGCAATGGGTGAAATCCAGCATTTGTCTACAAGAAATTGTATACATTCAAAATGTTGTTGTATAAATAAAACTGGTACATGCAGGCATAAAAATTGGAGAGACATCTCCAGGCGAAATCTAGTACTGTATGATTTGCAGAGACTTTCACAGTACATTAATAAAGGTTTTCTGCTTAATGCTTTCTAATCTTAATAGATGACGCTAGTGTAGAGTGAACATAAAAATGTAAAAATAGGCGTAGAAACCTACCATATATACAAGTTCCAAAAAAAATTTGTCAGACGTGGTGGTCATAACGGCGGAATGGGGAATGTTGTTAAACGTGAAGCGATCGCTCAACCCAACCAATGACAAGTCATAAGTCCTGTAAGCGCCTCGGCCACCACCTTCTCTTCCCAGAAAACAATTTGCATCTTCGTCTCTATTGAGATACAATTAATCCTTATAAAATAAAAAATAATTTATCCGCAATGGGTGAAATCCAGTATTTGTCTACAAGAATTTGTATACATTCAAAATGTTGTTGTATGAATTAATATACCTAAGTATCCTTTCTTCATAAGAAGTAAATATGAAATAGATAAAAACATAAATTATTGTAATATTATTAATATTATTTACAATTATACAAACCGAGTCTTACTATAAAAAAGCCTTATAAATGTGGCATATCTAAAAATATTTTTAAAACAGATCACATTTGAGTAGTAATAAAAATAGTAACGGGAAATTTCGATTTTTAAAAATATATATATGTATTTATTGATCGACTCCGATTTTGTTATCTTCAAAGGAGTTCCCTTCGGATACAATGCACTTATGCTACGGTACTTTTTCATTGTTCATAATTCACGACCTCAGATTTTGAGATGGTGTTCAGATGCTCTCGCGATTTTTGTTTTATCTCATCAATGGTGTCAAAACGTTGTCCTTTCAATCTTCCGAAATATAAAAAATCTCACACAGTAAAATCAATTGAATACAATGGCTGTTGTGACATTGCGGTCATGTTTTCAACTAAAAAATGAACAATTTAACAGTAAAGCGTGAGCTGGTGCATAATCGTGATCCAAAATCCAAAAGTTGTAGGCTCATTCTTCCAGTCTTGGACGAATATGCTCACGCAATTGTATATCTTAAAGATAATATTCTCCATTAAGCGGACGACTTCTTAACAAGAATTAACCTCTTAAGTAGTGAGATATTAATGAATTTTACGAAACATATTTTTTTCCAGTTTTTAAAACACGTCTTAACTATTATTTAATATTGTGTACACTAAGAGATGTCGCTGGTAGTCTAAATTTTGGCACAATCTGGGAATATTCGAGAATTTATAAATGAGCCCCAAGCATGGGTCTATACGCTATCTGATCATTGTTATTTCGTTGTTGTTGTTATAATATTTTGTTGAATCGCTCTTTACATCATGACAACATGAGCCAAATCGATGAAAAAGGCTAGCTATCATAGTGATTCTCGTGACATGTGATAGGTAGCTAATCTTTTTCGCACCGCGCACTTTTTTTAGATCGCCATTTTATTGTCACGCGAATTCTACACCAGACCAAAGATAGTGTGACAATCACACTACCCTCGCCGGGAATCGAACCCTGAACCTTCGGGGTGGCAGTCAATGCACTTACAGTCGTCATCATATATTCATTGGCCCCACGGTTGGAGCGGAACGCAGGGAAATAAATGACACTCTATGCCCCTGTAATAATATTTTTTTAAATTGTCATTTCTTTTGATCAAATATCGTATACATGAAACAATATAGGGTAGTATCTCCTTAAGTCAGCCACCCCCAATAGTCAGCCATGTTTCACAAATCATGTTGTAATAAGAAACCCGTTGAAAAATATATATTTTGAAAAATACCCAGTGGTTAGCCGTCTAATTAAGCTTTTTTTTTAAATTCGAGAGACGCCTGGTATTAAAATTCGAAACTAATTCCTTCTTACATTCAGTTGAGGCCGAGCGCTCGATGCGAAAACAGCCATTTTGATTATTTTGATGAGTGTGTTGAGTGTTCGAAAATAAGGTTTTTTAAAGCTGCCTGAAGAATCTGCTATTCACCTAAGGTTTGTCTTACTTCAGAATACTTATTTTTTTTAATATTTAGTGTATAAACTGATATTTAATTAATTTTACACGTTTTTTTGGGGTGGCTGACTTCAGGAGTCATATTTATCAAACTTCTCCTATTGTCAGCCATATGGCCGACAATAGGATTTTTCTAGTAAGAGTTTAAAAAAAAAGTTTTTTGTTGAATTAGAGAGTTTGTGGCATTCTGCATACGAAATAATCAACAAAAGTGTAAAAATATGCTTGGATCCTATGGTCAGCCGCCTTAAAAGTAAAATATTTGTCGGTGGCTGAGAATAGGATTTTTCGACTCCATATGTCAGCCACCTTATACAACGTACATTTTTATATTGTAGAGCTCATTTTTATTATCGTGAAGAAAATTAGGAAAAATACAAATATATGTATAATAATATCTAGTATTTTTTATGCAGAATGGAACCAAAGAAGCGTTTGTAACGCCAATATGACGAGAATGCAGAATCAACTGCCTTAAAGGCCATCCGCGAAAACAAACTTGGCATTCGAGAGGCAAGTCGAACATTTGGAGTACCCAGAGGAACCCTGCAAGATCGTCTTCACGGTCGTGTTGCAGAGGGACATCAACGTATGGGGCCTGATACTGTCTTGACAGAAAAAGAAAAACTGAACGAATGGTGTATTAATCTGACGAAATGTGGTTTCCTTCGTAAGAAAGAAGACGTTTTTAGATACTGTTCAAAACATGATAAAAAATTCAGTAAGGAAACATCCATTCAAAAACGGTCGGCCCGGTAAAAAGTGGTACGCAGGATTTATTAAAAGAAATCCATCCTTGGTTCATCGTGCACCAGAAGGAATCACGAAGGGGCGGGCGACGGTTACAGAAGAATACATTAGAAAGTGGTTTAGAGAACTGGAAGACTATTTGAAAAAATCTGGAAATGAGGATGTTTTACCTGACCCTGACAGAATTTTTAACGGAGACGAAACATCATTCAGCATGTGCCCCAAATCTGGCAAAGTTATAGCTCCAAAAGGTTGGAAGAATGTATTAGAGGTACAGTTGGGATGTGAGAAGGAAACTATTACAGTTCTTTTAGTTTTTTCTAGTGCTATATCTTCGAGCGCATGGAAGTCTTTTATGTCCAGCAAAGAAGAAGAGAAAAAGAAAAAAATTTAAGATGTAAAAAGTAGAAAAAAAGCCCGCCAACAAGCAAAAAACACTTGAAAAGAGAAGAAAAAGAAGAATACAACTAAAAGAAGATCACTACCTCAAACGATCGATAAAGAAAATGAAATCCAAAATCAAACAAAAAAAACTAAAACTACCGGTGAAAAGAAACATTTAAGCCCTAAAAACGATAAAGATTCTGAATGCTCTTACTGCAAGAGAAATTTCTCACAAGATAAATTGGGAGAAGAATGGATACAGTGCATGATTTGTAATGGTTGGTATCACGTTGAATGTGCTGGAGCTGAAAAAGATGTATTCATTTGTGATTTTTATTCCTTGCATCTTTAAAAAAATGAATTTGTAATATACTCCTTTTTTCCTTTTGTAATAAAATACACTTTTTGTATAAAAATTAATGTTATAGTAAATAACATAACAACATATAAGTAATATAACAACCATGTACCAAATAGAGCACTTATTGAAAGCAAGTGGCTGGTTACTGGGGCTGTGGTGGCTGGAATTAGGAACTAGGTGGCTGACCATAGGGGAATTGTGTCTTTCTAAATAAAAGTATTTTTATTTTTAATCCGGCGCAAGATATTTTGATAATGAATTTACAATTTCAAAGATCATTAATTTAGTTTTGCGTATAAAAAAAACTGTATTATAAAATGTATGATGATATAATTATAAATTGAATTAAGTTTAATCTTTTTCTTAAGTGGCTGAGCACTGGGGCTTTCACCCTACGAGTATTGTAAATAAATAATTTAAATACGGCACAAGTTCCTTGAGGCTCTATGCATCACGGAGGTGTGACAGGACAAAAAGAAGAAGAAGACAGCACAAGTTAATAAATTATATTGGGTTAAGACTTTTTATTTACAATTGTAATAGTTTTTTAAAAATTATGTAAAATTGAGGCATCATTATAGTGGTTATAGGTATATAGGTTCTCAACGTGGGCGATAACGCCCTTTTGTGGACATTTGAGACTTTCAGGGGGGCAGTAGAAGACCCAAAAAAATGGAGAGCGTGGGCAGATATAAAAATATAGTCTAAAAATACAACAACAAAAAACATGCTAATCACGTAGGTAGGTATAACTTAAATATTGCTTTATTTTGTTATTGTATGTATTGTAATCATTTACGCTTTTTGGGAATAACTTTTATGGGAGGGGGGCGTTGAACGTTTATTTTTCTTGTAAAGGGGGCGGTGGCTCAGAAAAGATTGGAATCCTATGTTACAGTGAACCTTTTATTTTTTTACTTCCTCGATCCGAGCCTGGGTAGGCCGTCGCTACATCGCGGGCGAGAACGAGCGAGAAACCCGAGAAAGTGGCCACACTCTAGTTCCTCGGCTAACATCTGTATCAGATGTCCACGGTCTGCGGCCGCCGCGCCGGCCGGTTGTGGCTTCCAGCTAGCAGCGGCCCACGTCTCGGGAAAGTCAGCAAATCGCTGTTGCGTAGGTCACTTACACCAGCACTTATCTTCACTGCAGTCGCTTCTTCTCTAGAGTATAATAGAATCTTTGATAAATTATATTATCTCCTACGGTTTATACCTCTTTATTGATCCAATACAATTGTTCCGAATTTACTGGCATCCTGTCCGGTATTGAGTTTTTTAAAACTAAACAAAATAAAATTAATTCAATGCCAAATCATAAAATACGAAATTACAATAAATAGTCCATTACCATTAACACTATGATACTTTAACATTATATACTGTTAAATTAAAAAACTTTGTTTTATGTATCACAATTGTATTTTTATTTTACGCGACATCTGTTTCGTCAACCTATGTTGACATCATCGATAATTTTATGTGATATATCTAAATTGTAACACCTGATGATGTCAACAAAGGTTGACGAAACAGCTGTCGCGTAAAATAAAAATACAATTATCATACATAAAACAAAGTTTTTTTAATTTAACAGCATATATGAAATTACAATACACTTTTACTTAAGAACTGCTACAAAAAAGTCAATATAAAGCATTTTAGAGGGGAAAAAAATATATGCTTTTTCATTAATAGTCAACCTGATCATTAATTTATTTAACACAATTGGGATTATGTCAAGATCTTCTTCTTCTCTGGTTTCAATCCTGGGATTGGTTTGCAGCAATTTCCTCCATTATTCTCTTCCATTTTTCCCTGTCTTGTGCGGCTCTTTTGAGATCTGCATATGATGAGCAGCGTACGTCCACCAACAGGTCCTCCAGGTACTCTCGGCGTGGGCGTCCCCTAGAGTTTGTCCCCTCGATCAAGATAACAAATATTTATTTTCTTTTTACATAAAATTTTCGAACATTATTTTTATTGTTGTATGTATTAAATTACACATAAATCGCATCCTGACATTAAAAGGTTGACAATCAACATTAGAGCGATGACGTCACGGAATATTTAAAATGTGTCACAAATGTATTTTTATTAAATATTTAGATAGATTAAATATATATTTGCAAAAGCACCTCCCCCACCCTCCCCCATAAAAGGCTACAGCGCCCACTGGTGGGTGGTACCACCCTCGTTAAGATAACCTACTTATATAACCATTCTAAGACGAATTTACACACCAACCTTTTTCCTTTAATTTTTTAAGTATTTTTACAGTTTTGCATTTTTATTATGAATTAAAACGTCCATTTTATAGAAGTTTCATTATGGTTTATGGGCATTTATAAACATTTTTCATCTTATTAAGACGTTTCAAATGCCTTAGTAAGGTGAAACATGTCATTCTAATTAATTATGGTACAATAAAACTTCTAGAAAACATATGTTCATCTTCTTCTTCTTTGTGCCAATGACAAAATATATTTAAACATGTATCTCTTGCCATTGTGGCAGAAGGTTTGGCAAACTTGTATCATGTCTAAGGGAGCCGGGTGTTGGTTATACACAGTAATACCAAACTTTAAGGACCTTTCTTGCCCTAACAAATGGGCGTAATATTCATTTTGTGTATATAATATTGAATTTACGTCATTGTCTACGATACATTAAAAAAGGTTTACACATTCAAAAAACTTGGTTTAATGAAAATCGTTCAATCAACTCAACCGTATTAAAAATTTCCATGATTGTTTTTCTAAATGAAAACACTACTTTTTCCATTTTTGAAAACTTCATTGATTCACAAAAAATATATATAATTTTGGTTATACACCGTGTTAAAGCCTAAAGTTAATAAAAAAAGATTGCAAATATACTTTTTAATTTGATTACGAAACGTTACATTTAAGATTCTGTAAACGTGTTGGAGTTTTGCGTTTTGCATACCTAATGATGTGTTTCTTGTATTCGCAATATTAACGAATACGAAGATAATAAATTGTATTTCAAAATAATTTGAATATACACATATATTGTAACGAGATACTATAATAGTGAGTTTTTAGATGACCTAATCAAAGATTTATAACCCATTAATCTTTCCAGCGGCGCTCCAAAAATACATGAGAAAACTCGATATATTAGCATGGTGCTAAAATATTTTATTTTAATAAAATGTACAGTCTTGAGTTGTAGAGTCTTGAATAAAATATTATAATTATAATTTTTAAACAACCGGCAAAATATCTCTTGGAAGGTCTAGACACAGCCTAATGGATAATATTCTGACGCAGGAAAAACGCAGGATCGAGGAGCTTGGTGGAAATTCATAGTTTACAAATAAGAAGGGATGGGTGCACACTTATCCATTTCTTCAGACTTATCAGAGGATTCTTAGAGAATTCCGTCATCTTGGAGGCTATCCATCTTTATGTTCCGGATGGTTATTTTCGACAGCGTCAGCACAGATTGTTTTATCTCCCAGCATGCAGAACCAACCTGCCTCTGGTGATGCCGGTGGGGAGAGCAATCAAACTGCTGAACATGATCGCTTCGGAGATCGATGTCTTTCATATTCGTGAAAGTACGTTTAGAAGACAAATACTCTTGACTTTGGAGGGTATCTTGTATTCCTAATGTCGAACCATCTCTCATGCGTTTCTGGTATTATATATTTTTTTTATGTTTTACCTGTTCTCAATAGATGCCTCAAACTATAATTGTTGTTTGTAATATCTTTTGAGAAAATAAACAGATTTGATTTGATTTGATTGAGATGGTTTGGACAGATGGAAAGAATGAATGAAGAAAGAATGATAAAAAATATATGTTAACGATGTAAATGGAACTAGAAATAGAGGAAGACCGAGGAAAACGTGGAACATTCAAATAAATCAAATATTGAATGTCGGCCAAGTGAAGAATCAGAGAAATCGACGTGCGTGCATGATACGATGTATGAATGATGAGGAAGCGAGAGAAATATGTAAGGAAAGAAAAGGGCAGTCCATTATTTATGCCTACCCCTTCAGAGATTTCCAATAAATTCGTTAAATTCATATTTAAATTCATTCATTCTGATTTTAATAGTGTAAACGCTTTAAGTTTAACAAAACATAATAAACTAGTTTTGTTTCGTCTATAACTAACGTAGAGATAGATATAATAATAAATAATAAAATAAGATCCTATGACCCATTTCTGTTTATGGGTGTTAAAGTGTGGCCGAATATGGCAGTGTGCATTGGATAATGCACTCTGTGTCCAGTGCAGAGGTACTGAGTACGGACAAACTTTCACTTGCCAACGAGCGGCTAGCGGCTAGCGGAGCTTGCTGATATTACGTCACATAATTATGTAGTGAGCTAGTCGGTACACTATTTTCCTACTCGGTTGATTTCTCCGAGAGTTCCTATTAATTAAACTCGTGATCGAGCTTTATACATTGGTTGATGTAACAATTTACCCAATCATGTAAATAATATATACGAGTACAGTACAAACGAATTAATAGGTTTAAATGAATCTGAATTATCTGAAAAAATTATACGATTAGAGTAAACCTTTGTCAGTCATTTTTTGTAAACAATTAATGTATTTTCTATGCTCACATAACAATTTACTAAAATGAGAAATAATCAATAAATACATATTTTTTTTTTAGATAAACTATAGGCGTTAACACTGTGGAATTCCATAATGACGAATTTTATTTAATTAAAACACTGTTTTTTTCCACTTTTGTGTTTATTTTACTCGACATGTTTCGAAGGCTTACACCTTCATCATCGGGAGAACGATATAAACTCACGATGAAGAAGATGACCCCGATGATGAAGGTGTAAGCCTTGTAAACATGTCAAGAAAAATAAACTCAAAAATGGAAAAAAATAGTGTTTTAATTCATAAAAAATCGTTATTAATTTATTTATGTGATACCTACAAATATTTATTAAAATCGCACCGTAGGATGGGGGAAAAGAAAAATTCACAAATATATTTTTTTAAATATTATAAATATGAAGTGTTGCTTATTTGAAATATCTCTTTTAAAGGAAACAATTTTTAATCAAATTCCAATGAATTTATTTTTACAAAATGCAATACTTAAAACAATAAATAATATTGCAAAATATACTATAGTTTAATTGATATTTGACCGGCTTCGTCAGCAAAGCTGACATGGACATACTGCGGAGATATGTAATATACAATATCTCTCTATACGAGTATATATAACGAATATTTTAACGGTTGCAGTTTTTTTATTTTTAAATAGTTCATTTTGGAAATAATTTTAATCAAATAACATTGGTAAATAAGAACTCAGTGCACAATGAGATACATAAATATACTATATTTTTTTATGTATTTGGTCGCCAGGTAAATTTTAATGTCGTTTTTAAAATAAACAGATTTCTGTGTGTAGGCATGCACTGGCTGTATGTACCTAATACTCGTACAAACGGGACGGGCCACCCGAGGACGTGCGCTGCCGCAGCGGGCCGCGCGGATACAGAGCGCGTAGCGCCGCTCCGAATTATTTCGTGTCGCCCACTTTTATTTTTCGCGATGGCTCTCATGGCGGGGCCTTTCTCAATAAAGCATTTACCCATTGATTACTATCATTCCACGCGGGGACACCGGCACACGGTGACGCGCGCCCCTCGAGAGTGTCACTAACTAGCCTTTTGACAGCCGCGCTTGCCCAACGCCGCAAACAATATAATACGAACATTTTCCGGCAGTTTTCCTGATTCGTACCGGTCGGCAAATAAAGCGCATCCATTCTATTGTTACGTATATTTCATTTTAATATTTTCAAAATGGTGCGACATACTAGTGTGCTCTTTTCAGTGATGCTTTGTGCAGTTTTTGGAATTTCGGCGACCTCCAGTTCAGTCGCTTCTGAAGGGGTAGGTCACATTCAATTTCCTTCATTGTTGATAATCAATAAAAAATTCGAATATAATAATATTCCAAATATTATTCGTTGATCTAATATAATGTATATAATACACATATTCCCTTTGTCGACGACCTTCGTGACAGAGTGGCAAGAGCTACGACTGCAACATTAAAGGTCCCGGGTTCGATTCCTGGCGATGGGAGTGTGATTGTCACGCTGTATTTGATTTGGTGTATAATTCACCTGCCAATAAAATAACGATAGATTAGCTACCTATCACAAGTCAAGAGAATCCGCATGGACAAGGGACGGGCCTAGGGATTAAATGAGCGAAGCTGACGAAAGGCGTCAGTATTACACCTTCAAATAACATGCAGTATACAAATATGAAAAGCAATTGGAAACTACCACATTAAAGGCCCAAGTGGCATCCCAAGAACCAGCAAAAATGTATCACTTTACTGCAAACCAATCGCTTGGATTGAAATTAGCAAAGAAGATTTTATTCGTATTTTTTTAGTATTTCATTATATTAATATTTAATGCGATGAATGGTATATCCCTTTCAGGACCCGATGGCTAAGAAAAGTGGTGATATATTAAAAATACTCAAATTATGTATTTTTATAAATTAACTGCAAGTATATTAGAAGAAGTCGTATATCTTAATTTCGCAATATTTGTGTAATAACGACAGTGTTTTAACTGCTTTGTTCCACTGGCGATTTCTAATAAATGTCCTTTACTAAATATGGTATCACCGCAACAAACAGCTTGTGAATCACTCAGTGTGGGCCGCGGCTGAAAAGATTCTATGGCTTTACAAAGGCGTCAGGAAGTTGTCATTTGTTGAAACATTTATTTTTTGTTTTTATTCAGATGAATATATATTTTTAATACCATTTCGTTTCTATTCTGAAGCTGGTAGGAAAAGATATGTATTGATTCTGTGTTGTTATTGCTCACTCCTGCTACAGGGACTGCTTCTGATAACAAGTGATTTATTTACAATAATTTTACATAAATATGGGAAATAAGGGGTAAGCAATAATGTGAATGGTGCACTTAAAGTTGTCAACCCTAACAAAAACCTATCCAAAAAGCTACAATGGCAGCGCACAATGGTGTTCTTGTACAGACCCTTGTGTATGGAAATGAAGCATAAAACTGGTAAAAGAAGAATGAAAGTAAAATAAATGCAGTAGAAATAAGATGTCGTAAACGAAAGTATGCAAACTCTGTATATGATAGAGTGTCGAATGAAAATATAAAAAGTGAATGCAGTGCAAATGAAAGTGTTTTGAACAAAATAATGAAAGGATCATTAAGATGATTTGGACACATGGAAACAATGAATGAAGAAATAATGCTAAAGAAACTATATTTTAACGATGTAAACGGAACTAGAAAAAGAGGAGGATCAAGGAAAACGTGACACGATCAAATCAGTGAAATATAGGGTGTTTTATTTTATTTGGCAAAATTGTTTCTACAGACTGTCAATTTGAGAGTTGACAGTTGATTTGTAGTAAGTACGTTTTGCCTTTTAACTATAAATAGACAGCGCCTGCAAATTGTGCAAATTTATTTTGAAAATCATGTTTCGGTTCGCCAAACTTATCGTGCACTACGTCCATTATACGGTCGACATAATCGTCCATCCGAGCAAGTTATTCGGAAGACCATGAATTGTTTTCGCACCACGTATATTCTAGTGGATAATACGCATCCACAAAGACGACAATTGTCGAAAATTGGACTTCACGATTGGGATTCATTTGAGCTAGCCGTGGCGCTCATATGCCTGAAATCATATTTAAACAATAATGGCATGAAATTATCTATTAAATAAAGCCAATATCATAGACATTAACAAAATATTTAAAAAAATATATTTTCATTTTGAATATGTATTATAAACAAAGAGTCGAACGGTGAACCGTCCTCGTCGCGGTGACCGTCGCCTTGTCAATGGCTCCGTAATGTGCATTAAAAGTCAACGCTTTTTTAATCTCAGTTCGCTTCAATAGCCTCCTACGCCGAGTTGAACAAACCGACACAAAAAGTTTAATGAACCAACCAAAAAAAGTAAGTGTTTGTACAATTCGAGCAAAAGAAATGTCTTAAATGTTCGCTGACCTTCGTGCCGAAACAGGAATATTAAATAAATATTTAATGAATCTTCTTTTTTTTCATGTCAGGTCTCCCCGATTTTGACTATCACTTGAGAGTTTATGTCAGTCCTGGATGGACGGGGGACGGGCCTAAGAATTGATGAGCGAGGCGGACGAAAGGGCGTCGCTACGCCCTATAACAACATCTGGAAAGCGGTGGGTACCTCTTCTATGATCTATCACTTGAGAGTTAGCGTCTCTGTCCCTGGCAGCTTGAAACAGCTCCTCAACGCTCTTCAAGCCAGTCCAGTCCCTTATATTGTTGAGCCAGGAGATTCGCCTCCTGCCAACACCACGTCGACTTTTATTTGATGGATATCGCAGTTAATTTAAACAAAAACATAAATGAACCTTGGTCATACTGATACTGAGTATTACCAAGGTTTCACTTTAAAGTTTTCTTTCGTCTGGCAATTTCCAATTATTATTATTATTATTATTTGATAAATTTGGGAAGGAAAAAGTGTGTGAAAATTAACTCGACGTTTTTTATATTACAGTAATTTACAAATGAGCTGAAAGGATTGGATGTAGGTGCAAAAATGAGTGGAGTGTCAGTAAGCTGTCTATTGTATGTGGATGACGCTGTCCTACTTGCAGCCAACGAGCATGAACTACAAGTCCTGGTGAATAGTATGTATGAGGTATGCATGCGAAATGATCTAATGATGAATGTGAATAATAAGTCCAAGGTAATGATTTTTGAAAAATAAGAAATCATGATAGTCTACAACATCAGCCTGAATGGTGAAAATTTGGAGCAAGTAGATGAGTTCGTGTATTTAGGTAGCATGTTTAAAAAAAAAGGCGAGTGGAGAGGGATGTTGAAAGAAGGTTTAGGGCAGGCAATAAAGTGAATGGTGCACTTAAAGTTGTCATCATAAACAAAAACCTATCCAAAAAACTTTAAATGGCAGTGCACAATGGTGTTCTTGTACTGACTTACGCAAAATATCATTTTTTATTTATTTAAATATTTAATAAATTTTATTTTATTTTATGACAGTATTTTTTTTATCAAATCTTCAGGATATTCGAGAATGGATTTTTTTTACAAGTTTCTTTCATATCCTTCATCAATCAATTAAAGAACACCAATTGTCTCTTTTCAGTTTCACAAGTAAACAGTCTGAATCTATCTACGCTCTACATGTAACATATTTTTTCAATCAGTTTTACATAATCCACAGATTTAAAATAATTTCGATGTTAGTTCCATGAATATCAATTTAAATTTTGTATCATCATTAAGATGCCTGTAGTAGCAAACTAAGCCGAGTTTATATGAACTCCACGAGTACTCCGAATGAGTGTAACTTCGTAATTTGAATCTCGGCAGGTTCGGTCATCAAGGAACTGTTATCTTAACTCCGGGTCAAAGAAATCATTAAAGAAATCCCCGCCATGTTGCATTAGTACATATACGTACCTGTATACACATAAAAACACATTAAACATAATATGCATACAGGTACCGTTTAGAGGACTCTATATCACCGCATAATTTGAAAGGTAGCCTCTTGCGAAAATGTGAAGGTTTATACCGGTTTATACACAGTGTTCCGAAATTAATTATTGAAGGGTCTTCTTCTTGTTTTAATAAATTTGACGTACTGTGACACAGAAATCATTTCATTTTCATTTTCATTTATTTTGATAAAAATCACAAACATTACAGACATATAATTCCAAATCGTTTGCAATTACGAGGTCTGTTCAAAAAGTATCGCGAATTTTGAATTTCCGCTGGCTACGTATATTTGATTTTTGATTTTTTGTAGCGTTATGTTGGTACTCATGTCCCTTACTTATGCTGACAAGGTCGGCCATTTTGAATGTTTATTTAATTTTTGACAGCTGTTTTGCTTGGATGTGTTTTGGCTCGTCTTCGATTTTTGCCTATTCCAAAAAATGGATCAAAGAATCTGTATCAAATTTTGTGTGAAAAACAAAATAAAGTGCGCGGACGCATTTCGAATGTTGACTGTGGCATATGGTGAAGCTACCTTGGACCAAAGCAACGTTTATCGGTGGTACAAAATGTTCTCAGAGGGCCGAGAAGATATGAACGACGAAGAGCGTGCCGGACGCCCGAGCACGTCAACAACAGACGAAAACATTGATAAAGTGAAGAAAATAGTATTAGCCAATCGTCGAATCACCGTTAGAGAAGTTGCTGAGGACCTAAACATATCGATTGGCTCGTGCCATTCGATTTTAACCAATGATTTGGGCATGAGTCGGGTCGCCGCGAAATTCGTGCCAAAATTGCTCAATTTCGACCAAAAACAGCATCGCGTTAACATTGCTCAGGAGATGTTGGACTCGGTCCGTGACGACCCAAATGTGCTCCAGAGGGTCATAACTGGTGACGAATCATGGGTTTATGGTTATGACGTAGAAACCAAAGCTCAATCATCCCAATGGAAGCTGCCGCATGAGCCAAGACCAAAAAAAGCGCGCCAAGTTCGGTCGAACGTGAAGGTTTTGCTCACAGTTTTCTTCGATTGCAGGGGCGTGGTGCATCATGAGTTCTTGCCACAGGGTAGTACGGTCAATAAGGAATATTACCTGCAAGTTATGCGCAATTTGCGCGAAGCAATCCGCCAGAAACGCCCGGATTTGTGGAAGAACAAAAACTGGCTTTTGCACCATGATAACGCCCCTGCTCACACATCGTTGCTTGTGCGCGAATATTTGGCCAAAAACAACACAGTAATGGTGCCGCAGCCACCGTATTCCCCAGACCTGGCCCCCTGTGACTTTTTCCTGTTTCCAAAACTGAAGAGGCCCATGAAAGGACGACGCTACGCCACGATTGAGGAGATAAAGACGGCATCGAAGGAGGAGCTGAACAAGATCACCAAAAATGATTTTTTTAAGTGCTTCGAGGATTGGAAAAAACGTTGGCATAAATGTATTATATCCGAGGGGAATTACTTTGAAGGGGACAAAATAGATATTCATGAATAAATAAATACTTTTTGAAAAAAATATAAAATTCGCGATACTTTTTGAACAGACCTCGTACATTATAAGAATTTATAAGAGAAGCATAAAAAAATTAAGCTTAAAAGGCGGGCCACACTGTTTTAAACAAGCTCTCCACATCGGTCTCCACCGGCGGTTTAAAACTGTGTAGACACTTGTTTGAAACCAAAATTCGTTTTCGTGGTTCTTAGGAGACTTTTTGTTCTGATGGTGTCTAATCAATTGAAGGGTAGCTTATATAAAATAATTTTCAAGTCATAATTTTTTGGTATAAAAAAGATCATTTGAAACTCATTGCTTTTGCTACAATTTAATAAAATCAACTTTATCAAAAATACTGATGTGTAACTTTCACCCAACCTTCAACCCTTAAACTCAAATATCAAGTTAGATGGCACAATCCTTCCAAGAATAAACACCTTCAAGTATCTGGGATCGGTCGGAGCGGACATAACCAACCGAAAAATATCTGGACGGAATAAATGGCGAACGCTGACTGGAATTCTGTGTGATGCCAAAATGACAATAAGGACAAAGAGCAAAAACTAAAAAACAGCTATCTGACCGGCATTACTATACGGAAGCGAAGTATGGCCAGCTAAAAAGATTCATGAACAGAAACTCTATACAACAGAAATGCGAAATCTGCAGTGGTCGGGAGAAGTCACATTAAAAGCCGTGCCACACTATTTTAAACAAGCTCTCCACATCGGTCTCCATCGGCGGTTTAAAACTGTGTAGACACTTGTTTGAAACCAAAATTCGTCTGACCTTCAACAAACTTTGTAGACGGACGCGCATACATGCGTGTGGATCCACCGTTTAAATACGCATTCCACATATGGAGAGCTTGTTTACAACAGTATGTGGACGCTACACCAACCGTGGGCTCCACAGCTCTCTACCAAGGTCACCCTTGTGGAGAGCTTGTTTCAAACAGTGTGGCACGGCCTTAAAAGACAAGGTGCGTAACGAATATGTGAGGGAAAGTTTCAAGGTTTCCCCCATAAAAAAAGTTGTCAGAAATAAGGCTCCGATGATACGGTCAAGTGATGAGGATACCTCACGACCGAAAAAATGTATTTCCGTGACCAAAGTGAATGGTGCAGTCAAAGTTGTCATCGCAAACAAAAACCTATCCAAAAAAGTTAAAATGTCAGTGCACAATGGTGTTCTTCTGCCGACCCTTATATATTGAAGCGAAGCATGGAACTGGCAAAAGAAGGATGAAAGTAGAATAAATGGAGTAGAAATGAGATCTCTTATACGAATGTGTGGATTCTATGTGTATGATAGGGTGTCGAATGAAAATATAAGAAGTGAATGCGCACCGCATGATGGTGTTATTAACAAAATAATGAAAGGATCATTGCGATGGTTTGGACATATGGAAAGAATGAATGAAGAAAGAATGGTAAAAAAATTATATGTTAACGTTGTAAATGGAACTAGAAATAAAGGAAGACCGAGAAAAACGTGGCACGATCAAATAAATAGAATATTGAATGTCGGCCACGTGAGGAGTCAGAGAAATCGACGCGCGTGCATTACACGATGTATGAATGTTTAGGAAGCGAGAGAAATATGTCAGGAAAGAAAAGTGTGGTAGTCCATTATTTCTGCCTACCTCTTCGGGGAGACGGCGTGATGGTTTGTTACTAGTTAGTTATAAGAGAGGGAGAGGAAGACCTCAAACCACCTGGCTGACGAAAGTGCAGAGGGACATAAAGGCCTTCTAAAAAAGAACAGATAAACCAATTAAACCAGATAAACAATTCTTATGCGGAGTTGAAGATAGTTGCTGAGGACCGAGCAGAGTGGAAGAGAAGATGCGTTGCCTTGTGCAGACTATCCATCTTGTGCTATCCATCTTTATGTTCCGGATGGTTATCTTCGACAGCGTAAGCACAGGCTGTTTTATTTCCCAGCATGCAGAACCAACCTGCCTCTGGTGATGCCGGTGGGGAGAGCAATCAAAGTGCTGAACATGATCGCTTCGGAGATCGATGTCTTTCATATTCGTGAAAGTACGTTCAGAAGACAAATACTCTTGATTTTGGAGAGTATCTTGTATTCCTAATGTCGAACCACCTCTCATGCGTTCCTGGTATTATATATTTTTTATGTTTAACCCGTTCTCAAAAGATGCCTTAAACCGGTGATTCCTAAAGTGGTCTATATAGACCCCCAGGGGTCTACGACAATTGTAAAAAAAATTGGGGGTCCATGAGATGTAAATGGGGGTCCACGAGATGGTTCAACGAAATTGAACCCGAATATTGAAACGCAAAACGAATATCGTTGGCGACCTTTTTTTTAAGCTCATTTGAAGAAATCGGACGAAATCGTTGGCGACCTTTTTATTTTTATTTGAGCTCATTTGGGGAAATGGACGATCGAAATCTTCAGCAACCGTTTTTTAGCTCATTCTGCAAAGATCGGTCATTCGATCTCCACAAAAAGGTGTAAGTTCCGGCTTTTTTGTTTCGGATTTTTTTCGCACTAAAAAAAAATCTAGGGCAAGCAGGGGGTCTACACAAAAAGAAGAAATCGGCAAGGGGTCTACGGGACAAAATGTTTGGGAACCTCTGCCTTAAACTATTATATAATTGTTGTTTGTAATATCTTTTGAGAAAATAAACTGATTTATTTGATTTGATCATTAGATTGAGACCGTAGGAGAAGAAACCAATTATAAAATTTGTTAGCATTCATCTAAAAATCAATAAAACGTTGAGCCATTACAAGATTCGATTATTGAATGTCCACGTTGCATTTGAAGCGGTACCTGTGGCGTATTTACAAGTTCAAATAATACATAATAAAAACACGCCCGTTAAAATTATCATAAACAAGTTTATTGACTATTTCTTGTGGTTTTTATAGACTCAGCGGACGGATGAGTAGTAATTATTATTCAGCTTTGCGCAACACAAACGCGGGTCGCCACTAAAATAGCACTTGAAACGAGTGAGGCGTTACCTAGACTGCAGAAGAGGAAGCCGCGATCTGTCGTGTTGCTGCACCGTTATCTCCCGCAGTTTCCTCTCGATCTCGTAGCATTCCACGCCATCTTCATGTTCCGGGATCTAATGCTTCTCTTTTTTAATTATAAACTCGCCTTTCTTTGCGTTTCCTGTTCTCATACGCTCCTGGAAGATGTATTACGCTTCATTGTGCGGTCGTTTAGATAAGACATTTATACACACCAAAGGCAGAATCGTCCGGAAAAGGTTGCTAAGAAAACATTTTGTGAGATAACAGTTACTTCTAAAGAAATTCATTGCACAATTTATTAAAAATGAAAAAGAAAATGGCGCTAGCCTTTCACATTGCGTTAAAAAGATCTTCTGCTTAATGCTTAAAATACAATCTTCATAGATGGCGTTAGTGTGTAGATTAAATATACTACCATGTAAAGGGTGGTGTTGGAGATTAACATATATACAACTTCCAAAAATTTGTCAGACATGGTGGTCATAAGAAAAAATAATGTGGAATGGGGAATTTTGTATAACATAAAGCGTGCGCTTAACCCAACCAATGACAGGTCATAAGTCCTGTAAACACTTTGATCAACCATATTCTGTTTCCAATTTGCATATTCGTCTCTATTGAGATACAATTGATTCTTGAAGATCATTCATTTAATAAAGATAATGGCGTTGAAATTTTACATGTTTTTTTTTATCAGGTCGTTTGATTTTTTTATTAGTTATTATATTGATTCTCGTGACATGTGATAGGTAGCGAATCTATCGCCATTTTATTCTTTAATTCTACACCAGAGCAAAGACAGCGTGACAATCACACTGCCATCGCCGGGAATCGAAACCGGGACCTTCGGCATGGAAGTCAGAGCTTTTACCACTATGCCACGAAGGTCGTCGTGTTAGTAATAGAAATATAACTTTGAGCAATCTTGAAATTTTAGAAATTAAAAAAGCGATTAAAAATAAAGAAAATATTATAAATAATCAAACAAATTTAACGTCCAAAGTTTGATTTATTTCCTTTGTTGTAAGTAATTACATGAACCCCAATAAGAACTTTAAAATATTATTTTAAATTTTAAATTGATTCATAATATTTGTTATAAAAACGTTCCAAAATAAATCTTTATAACATCTGTCAAAACTGATAATATTTTTAAACAATTTTATAATATTTTAAATATGTATCTTTATAATATGTATCACTGAAGAAGGACCGGTTGTCCGAAACATGTCTGATATACTCGTATAACTTTAATTTTTTAAAGTTAGTGTTGTACGAGTAGATACAAAGTATATAAAAAATAAAAAGACAAATAAAACATCTACAACACAAAGTATCGTGCCACGTTTTCCTCGGCCTTCCTCTATTTCTAGCTCCGTTTACGCCGCTTACATATACCTTCTTTACCATTTTGTCTTCACTCATTCTTTCCATGTGTCCAAACCATCTTAATGACCCTTTCCTTATTTTGTTCATAACACTTTCATTCGCACCACATTCACTTCTTATACTTGCATTTGTCACTCTATCATATAGAGATTTGCTACACATTCGTGGGCATTATCAAATGTATATGGTTGGCTTTGTTATTAAGTTGGAAGAGCGCAAAACAAAAAGTAATTCATTACAATAATGACTAGAATATCGAATAATCATTTAAAATTGTTAAACTTTTTGTTAGCTACAATCTTCAAACCCAGCATTAAGGTGCCAAAAAAGTCATCTTTGCAGCGGTCAAGAACAATTTCTTTACACTCCGAAAATGATAATGATCTAAGTTTTTCAAGCGCCATCGGACAACCGAAGCAGTATTTTATATTATATTATATTGTTATGAGTTGGTGTCTACTTTTTACGGCCAGTAATAAATCTCAGAGTCTATACCAGTGGTTCCCAACGGGGTCGGCGCCGCTTACCGGTAAGCGTAGGAGATATCTCAGGAGGCTTTAAGAACCAACTACCACCCTCCTAGGAAATATTTTTGCCTAAAAACTATCGAGTATTGCAGAAAATGTCAAAATTTGTTTGTCAATACACCAAGCTCCCTAATAATGTATTATACAACATATATTTTTATGTAGCAAAAATACCAATAAGTTAATTTCTGTGAGAAAAGTAATTTTTAAAATCTGTCATTGTTTTCCAATAAGATGGGCCACAACGAATCAATTTTTTAATGAGTGGGTTCTAATTTATGATGATAAACACGATTGTTTAATTGTTTTTGTAATGGGAAATAATGAAAAAAAAATAAAAAAAATCTTTTTAAAATGTATATTTAGTTAAAATCCACTGATGTTTTGTGTCTTCGACCGGTTTCGGCAGCTCGCTGCCATCTTCTGGTCTTCATCAGCTGCCGAAACCGGTCAAAGATACAAAACATCAGTGGATTTTAACTATATATACATTTTTAAAAGATTTTTTCTACTTTTTTATTTTCATTAGGTATTTACAATGAACTTCTAAAAAGGCAATTTAAAATAGCAACATTAAGGTTTTACTTAGGATCATTAAGATGGTTTGGACACATGAAAAGAATTAATGAAGAAAGAATGGTAAAAAAAGTATATGTTAATGATGTAAATGGAACTAGAAATAGAGGAAGACCAAGGAAAACGTGGCACGATAAAATAAATGAAATATTGAATGTCGGTCACGCGAGGAGTCAGAGAAATCGACGCGCGTGCATAAATGTATAAATGTTGAGGAAGCGAGAGAAATGTGTCAGGAAAGAAAAGTGTGGCAGTCCATTCTTTCTGCCTACCCCTTCGGAGAGACGGCGTGATGGTTGATTAGTTAAGGTTTTACTTAGATATAATTTATATAAATACAAAACAATCGTGTTTACTATTATAAATGAACAATGGAGTTCGTATACTCGTACAAAACTAATATCGCAACCATCAATAAGTGGGAACTACTCAACAAAGTTGAAAGACTTTAGTTAACTTACTAACTAACCATCGGGTAACGGCATAGATGTTAACATACATGCTCGTCGATTTTTCCGTCTTCGAATGTAGCCGCCTTTTGGTATTTCATAAATTTGGTCATGCCATGCATTCCTTAGCCTTCCATGGCTTTTCTTTCCACTCAAACTGCTTGTATTATAACATTTAAACCATTCTTCTATCGTTCATTCATTCTTCAGTAATATTATCGTAATTGTATACATTTCATTTTATTTTATGGATATGCCATGTTTCGCCATGCTAGGGAACTACTATCGAACATGGAAATAATTATTATCAATATGAATAATGGAAGCCTGTATTTTTTTATTGGGGACGGGTATTTTTATCAAACAGGGAACAGTAGGCCAAAAAGTTAAGAAGCCTATGGTCTTTACAGAAGTCACAATCAAAGAATAAGATCGAGCAACGCTTCCAAGATGATATCTAGCATTGTTCTGTACGGTTGATAAGGCACATTGTTCTGTGATTCAAGCCTAAGTGAGGCGCATTACCATGGCGGGGCCACGGCAATTAATTTGATGGAAACAAAAAGACAAACGCTTTCAGCCACTACGACTAATCGGTCATTTCAGAGAGGGAGATCCAATAAGTTCATCAATAGAGATGAGGATCATTTAATTGGATTGAACAAGTACTTTATCTATATTTATACGTGTATATTTTTAAAATTATATTTTTTTTTTACTCAATCTTACAACAAGTTGTTACATATCTTATAAATCATAATTATTTAAATTTATTTTTTCAAACAAATATGTGAATAAGATTAACCTTAGATTGTTTAGTCTTAAGTAATTTTATGTATAAGTTTTCCTTTATTTAAAATAATTCTATCTTACGGGCAATAATAATGTTTAAAAGAGCTATTTATGTCATAAATAGGGGAGTTCTAATAATGAGAGATATATCACGATAGTGCCATATTGTTTCTATTTTTTTTTTTTTAAATAAATCTATAGAGAAGTGGCGTTTATTAGAAGAATAAGATATATTTTTTTAAAGTATTCATTTTGGTCAGCTAGATGTCGGAAAAATCAACGTTCAAGTATGACTCGCAGTATGAATGTGGCGGCCCATTCTCTCTGCCTACCTCTCCAGTAAAATAGTATGATAGTTTGTTGTTGTGTATTTTAAAATTATAAATGTTTAATACCTAAATTCAAAAGAACACATCAAACCATGAACACACAAGAAGTTCGCTAAAATTGCAGAATTTGTACACACCAAAATTAGTATTTTCCTTTAAAACATATTTCAATAATATAAAAATAAATTATTTCTAAATCTTAAAATTTATATTCATTTTTAGCAGTTTGATTACTCTCTCTATTGGGATCATAATCCATATGTTGGTCTTTAACTGGGAGAAGAATTAATTGTGTACAGATGAAGTCAAAGAAACCATTCTGAAATATGTATATAGGTATAATACATTATATAGGCGGAAACTCCTTCAAAATTAGCGAAGTTTTAAAATAATGTTCTAACGAGCCTGTAGTAATGATCGAAGTGTAAACTAACCCTTTTTCTATGGAAAATATAATGCGATATAATAAAATAACAGTACTTACCGGTGTTACGTCCAATTAATTTTGAAGTATCTACCTGCTAGTTACGCTGTAAGAGACAACATCATTGGTCTATGGACAAATAGTTGCGTAGGCAATAATACTAAATGTTTATTTTATACAAAATTACACGATCAGATTAAATAATATCTGTATCCGTGAGAAACTGTTGCTTGGTAATAATTGACCATGTGTGACAAGAGTGATATACTGGAGCCTACAAAATAACATATTTATAATGCACGCGGCTCTCAACTTTCGCAATTAATGAGTTCCAGAAAATGTGTGTGAATGTTGATTGTGCGAAAGTACATACAATATCAACAAACCATCATGCGTTTGTCCAGAAGGATAAGCAGAGATAATGGAACGCCACACTACTCAATTCTGACAATCTCTAGCTTTCTCCACATTCATACAGCGAGTCATAGACTTACGTCAATTCATCTAATTTCTAGAGTATAAATATCATTCAAGGTAAACGAAAAATATCACTTTAAAATGGGTTATTAAGTCTCAATGAAATACATAGAAAGAAATCTTGTAA
>JAHDVF020001330.1:0-135841 GCA_022606425.2 Lepidostoma basale | reverse complement strand
CAGCCACCACAGCCCCAGTAACCAGCCACTTGCTTTCAATAAGTGCTCTATTTGGTACATGGTTGTTATATTACTTATATGTTGTTATGTTATTTACTATAACATTAATTTTTATACAAAAAGTGTATTTTATTAAAAGGAAAAAAGGAGTATATTATAAATTCATTTTTTTAAAGATGCAAGGAACAAAAATCACAAATGAATACATCTTTTTCAGCTCCAGCACATTCAACGTGATACCAACCATTACAAATCATGCACTGTATCCATTCTTCTCCCAATTTATCTTGTGAGAAATTTCTCTTGCAGTAAGAGCATTCAGAATCTTTATCGTTTTTAGGGATTAAATGTTTCTTTTCACCGGTAGTTTTAGTTTTTTTTGTTTGATTTTGGATTTAATTTTCTGTATCGATCGTTTGAGGTAGTGATCTTCTTTTAGTTGTATTCTTCTTTTTCTTCTCTTTTCAAGTGTTTTTTGCTTGTTGGCGGGCTTTTTTTCTTCTTTTTATATCTTAATTTTTTTTCTTTTTCTCTTCTTCTTTGCTGGACATAAAAGACTTCCATGCGCTCGAAGATATAGCACTAGGTAGTTTCTGTTTGGAAGTGGAAAGACTGGGAGTGGAGAAGGACAGAAAAGATGACCAGAAAAAGATGACGTAACAATCTCTGGCAATATTGCTGTAACTGTTTTGCTAAGGACACAACCTCTTCGGCGTGTTTGTATTTTGTTTCAGAGTGAGACACAGAAAGGATTTCAATCGGTTTGCGATTGAATTCTAAATTTTCTAGAGCATGTTGAAGACATTTTGAATAATCTATGGCGTCTGGATTCAATGGAAATAGTCCGCACTTCCTGAAACCGTTTTAAATAGTTTCAGAAAAATTAGGAATTTCCAAAACTTTTTTTCGAAGAGGACAAAACACTTATTTCGTAAGAACCTTGTATGCGTTGTCTGATTCCATATGCCAAAATCTGTTAGTTTTCTTCCATTCTGATTTTAAAGGTTTAAAAACACTTACATCGGCGGGCTGCATTCGATGAGTGGTGTTTGGGGGAAGTGCATATAAAATAATTCCGTTTATAGAACAAAAATCACTCAGATCCATCGTTAAATGTGACCGATGTCCATCTACAAATAAAATTAAAGGTTTTGTAATGTTCATTTCTATGAGCAAGTTGTTAAAATCATTTACCACATATAAAAAAAAAACTCGCTCCTCATCCATCCACTATCCGACAACCCTTAACATCAATTCTTTGGCATGCTATTAACTACTTCTTTAGGGGGGGGGGGGCGTTTGTAAGGGAATACCACTAATGGATATGATGTTTTCCCACTTGCCGAAAAAACTAAAAGAACTGTAATAGTTTCCTTCTCCAATCCCAACTGTACCTCTAATACATTCTTCCAACCTTTTGGAGCTATAACTTTGCCAGATTTGGGGCACATGCTGAATGATGTTTCGTCTCCGTTAAAAATTCTGTCAGGGTCAGGTAAAACATCCTCATTTCCAGATTTTTTCAAATACTCTTCCAGTTCTCTAAACCACTTTCTAATGTATTCTTCTGTAACCGTCGCCCGCCCCTTCGTGATTCCTTCTGGTGCACGATGAACCAAGGATGGATTTCTTTTAATAAATCCTGCGTACCACTTTTTACCGGGCCGACCGTTTTTGAATGGATGTTTCCTTACTGAATTTTTTTATCATGTTTTGAACAGTATCTAAAAACGTCTTCTTTCTTACGAAGGAAACCACATTTCTTCAGATTTTCTTTTTCTGTCAAGACAGTATCAGGCCCCATACGTTGATGTCCCTCTGCAACACGACCGTGAAGACGATCTTGCAGGGTTCCTCTGGGTACTCCAAATGTTCGACTTGCTTCTCGAATGCCAAGTTTGTTTTCGCGGATGGTCTTTAAGGCAGTTGATTCTGCATTCTCGTCATATTGGCGTTACAAACGCTTCTTTGGTTCCATTCTGCATAAAAAATACTAGATATTATTATACATTTATTTGTATTTTTCCTAATTTTCTTCACGATAATAAAAATGAGCTCTACAATATAAAAATGTACGTTGTATAAGGTGGCTGACATATGGAGTCGAAAAATCCTATTCTCAGCCACCGACAAATATTTTTCTTTTAAGGCGGCTGACCATAGGATCCAAGCATATTTTTACACTTTTGTTGATTATTTCGTATGCAGAATGCCACAAACTCTCTAATTCAACAAAAAACTTTTTTTTTAAACTCTTACTAGAAAAATCCTATTGTCGGCCATATGGCTGACAATAGGAGAAGTTTGATAAATATGACTCCTGAAGTCAGCCACCTCAAAAAAACGTGTAAAATTAATTGAATATCAGTTTATACACTAAATATAAATAAAAAAAAGTATTCTGAAGTAAGACAAACCTTAGGTGAATAGCAGATTCTTCAGTCAGCTTTAAAAAACCTTATTTTCGAACACTCAACACACTCATCAAAATAATCAAAATGGCTGTTTTCGCATCGAGCGCTCGGCCTCAACTGAATGTAAGAAGGAATTAGTTTCGAATTTTAATACCAGGCGTCTCTCGAATTTAAAAAAAAAGCTTAATTATACGGCTAACCACTGGGTATCTTTCAAAATATATATTTTTCAACGGTTTCTTGCATACAATTTATGATTTCCAGGTGAAACATGTATTGACTATTGGGGTGGCTTGTCTTTTATGAGATTGCTTTCCACCCTTACATATGAGAGAGAGAGAGAGGAGGAGAGAGAGGAGAGAGAGAGAGAGAGAGAGGAGAGATATATATATATATATATATATATATATATATATATATATATATACATATATATATATACATATATATGTTACATGATATATATATATGGTTACATATATATGGCGCATATATATGTTATATGTATATACATATATATATATATGTTATTATGTTATATATATATATATATATATATATATATATGGAGTATATATATATATAGGTATATATATATGGTTGTATATATATATATATATATATATGCTATATATATATATATATATATATATATATATATATATATATATATATATACTGTATAGTGGCATTATAACCACTTACTAACTAACTAAACATCACGCCGTTTTCCCGGAGGGGTAGGCAGAGAGGATGAGAGGATCGCCACATTGTTCTATCCTGACATAACTCTCGCGCCTCTTCTACATTCACACATCGTGACATGCACGCTCATCGATTGTTCCTACTTCGAATAATTTATTAATTTGGTCATGCCATATCCTCCTTGGCCTACCTCGCTTCTTTTTCCACTTACGCTGCTTGTGTACAACTTTTTAACCATTCTACTCTCATCCATTCGTTCCATATGTCCAAACCATCTCAGGGATCCTTTTTTAATTTTATCCATGATGCAGTCATCTGCCTTACACCACTTCTTTCTTATTTCATCGTTCGGTATTCTATCATAACCATCTATCTAACCATAGACAAACAAAAAATGATTTGTATAAATAACATTCCTGTTAATTATTGTACATTATAATTATATTGTCAATAAGAGAGATATGTGAAGTTGAGGATATTATAAGATGGAGCAGGCAGCGAAAAAGGGACTGGTACGGTCATGTTCAAAGAATGGACTCCACCAGACTGCCCTATATTGCATTGCATAATCAACCTCATGGGACTCGTCCTCGTGGAAGACCTCCTAAAAGATGGAAGGACAGCTGGGAATCTACCTCACAGGAGGAGCAACTCTCTGGAGAACAGACCACATAGGTCTACAATAAGGAAGAAGAAGAAGATACGATCCGGTTAAGACTTATCTTTTTTCATAAATTTCTTGCTTAATTGTGTGAATTACTATTTTTTAGTCACCTGTACAATAATATATAAACCTCGGTCACTATCAACATCCATCAAGTCATTTCATATCTAGCGTTTCATACAATAAACATACACGCAGAAGATTTCAACCATGTGAAATAGTATAGAACATTAGCTAGCTCACTCGTTTTTCTTTACACTCTCGGAGAAAATTAAGAAGTGATCATTACTTTTTTAATATACTGTGATACTGGTTATTATTTCATAGCGTTAAGGTTAGATTTGCTGGTAAAGAAGCAGCACATTTTCTAATTGAAATCATCATTTCGTTACTACGCCTGTAAACCGGTTTTTGCATGGAATAATCAAATGTGATTGATTATAGAATTCTAAAGGAATGCTTTAAATTTTACCGCAATTCAAAATACACAGTTCTTAGTATAAGATACTGAAAAACATTTATTAACAATGGTTTAGGTGAGTTATTATGACTTTCCAACTGTAGAATCTATAACTTCTACTCCCACAATATAATTAAAAGATCTTTTAACAATATATAATACTTTAGTAAAAGCGGAAAATTTTCATAAAAAAAAACAATGTTGTATAGGGTGTTTTTTTTAGAAGTTTGGTTTTTAAACTAGCAACATTGTTTATACAGACTGTCAATTTGACAGTTGATAATTGATTTGTAATCAGTACGTTTTGCCATTTTACTATGAATAGACTGACGTCAGGACAGCGCTTGCAAATTGTGCAAATTTATTTTGAAAATCATGATTCGGTTCGCCAAACTTATCATGCACTACTACCATTTTACGGTCGATATAATCGTCCATCCGAGCAAGTTATTCGGAAGATCATGGATCGTTTTCGCACCACGTACACTCTAGTGTATAAAACGCATCCACAAAGACGACAATTGTCGAAAATTGGACTTCACGATTGCGCTTCATTCGAGCTAGCCGTGGCGCTCATATGAATAATTGCTGGTGATTGGATGCCAAAGTCACAAGACAGGGATACGTGGAGAAGTATGGGGGAGGCCTATGTCCAGCAGTGGACGACAACGGATGTCTAAGTAAGTATGATATATCTACATTTCAAAGGTTTGTCTAGGTTGATGTTTCCATACCGTAGAACAAGATGGGTAGCACGTAACATAGAACTATTCTCATTTTCAATTCGATGGGTAGATCTCTGTTGCATAGTTAGAATAAATAAGCTATTTTGGGTCATTTCTATTCGTATTCTTATATCCTGATTCATCATCCAGTCAACAGCCTAGATATTTGTATCGATTTACCTGATCTAGCTTATTTACAATCTATAGTGTTGGTACTGGATTTATTCGCCTCTTGCTGGTGATATTTAAACGATAGACAAGAAAAAAATGCTTTCTTCTCATGACGGTATTTTAGATAAGATACATGCAGCACGCAAAGCGAGTATCGGACATGTAAATGATTGTTTCCTCATCTCGTGAGCCGCAAATTATCTCCAGAGCGAGCAACTATTCTTACGTAAATATTAACTAGTGTCTTGCAGGCACCTGTTGTATCCAAACGATGAGATGAATAATAACATTGTATCCCACAAATGCACATAACAATGAGCAGCAGAAATAACTAATTACTATTATTATTTGTTGCGTACTTGATTACTTAACTTAGTCGACTGTGCATAATTATGATGGACAATAAATCTAGTTCCACTAAAGAACACCAAGGAGTTTGTCTACCTCGGGAGCAAAATAACATGGGACGGTCGGTCTAAGAGCGAGGTCGACAGCCGTATATATCAGGCTAGGCTTGCATTTAATAAAAGGTCGAAAATAATAGAATGAAATAATATAGACCTAAAACTGAGAATACTCCGCATCAAGACCAATGTATGGAGTATCTTGATGTACGGCTGCGAGACATGGTGCCTATCCGAAAGAGATAAGCGAAGAATAGAGGCTTTTGAGATGTGGTCCTATAGAAGACTATTAGGAATTTCCTGGAGAGACCACATCACGAATGAGGAAGTTCTTCAAGGAATCGAAGGAGGAAGGCACCTGCTCGGGACCTTGTCCGAAAGGCGTGCAAGATGAATCGGCCATGTAATACGTCAAGAAGGTCTCTTGCATGCCATAATGGAGGGTATGACCGAAGGGACAAACTCTAGGGGACGCCCACGCCGAGAGTACCTGGAGGACCTGTTGGTGGACGTCCGCTGCTCATCATATGCAGATTTCAAAAGAGCCGCACAAGACAGGGAAGAATGGAGGAGAAGAATAGAATAAATTGCTGCAAACCAATCCCAGGATTGAAACTTTCTAACTAACTAATAATTTTTTTTAATACGGATGAAAACGTCAGTTATGTAAAAGTGTTAATTAATAAAAGAACCGCGAAAATCTAAGCAATAAAGGGCTTATTATTCGTATAAAGCACTTAATTTATAGTGAGACTAATATGGTGAAGCTAATCTATTTTATTTTATTGTCACGTAAATTTTACACCAGACCAATGCTAGTAAGAATCACACTATCGCCGGGAATCAAACTCATTGTTGTGGCAGTCATAGCTCTTATCACTTCGACGTTTTGTTTTAAAATATTTTTAATCATACCAAGCAGTTTAAACAAAATAATCTCATACAGGATGCCATCTCCTACCACAACTCCATCCAGGCACTGCTCCTCTTATCTTCCCCTCGTGTCGTATATTTCTATCCGTTTAATCTTCATTCGTTATAAATACTGAAACAATAACAGTGCATTTTATATGATTATTCAACATGTCGAATTGCTTAAAAAGTTCACATTTTTTTAGGAGTTTCGTATTAAAATTTCAAAACACATATTAATAAATTCAATGTGCAAATTTCTAGCGTTTTCACAATCCTTATAAGTATTTGTAAAAAATATGCATGTATGAATCTGCAGAATTATTAAGTAATTATTTATTTCTAAATAGCATTATAATGATATAACTGCTCATTACGCAATACTTTAAATAAGCCCAATTTTATGTTTTTTCACTTGTGTGCCGTTAATGTGTTTTATTAGAAAGTATTCACAGATTATGGAAGAAAGGAAGTAGTGTGATTTTCATCTACAAGTTCACATATGGCAGAAATTTTATCATAGAAAAGAATACGAAATATTAAAAAAAAAAAATTGGTATTTGGTAGAAGTTCATAGTAAATAATGAAAATATATTCTGCTTAATGCTTAATAAATATAAAATCTTCATAGATGGCGTTAGTATGTAGATTATATATAGAGTAATCTTTAAAAGATTGACATATGTAATCAAAATCTTTATAGATGGCAAATTGAAACTGACATGTGAAATCTGGCATAGGATTTTAGCATAAGTACAACTTACAAAAATTTGAAAGGTGGAATGGGGAATGTTGTAATCACATAAAGCATGCGCTTAACCCAACCAATGACAGGTCCTGGACATAAGTCCTGTAAACACCTTGATCAACCATACTCAGTTTCCAATTAGCATCTTCGTCTCTATTGAGATACAATTAAATCATGAATTGATAACCCACGGTGGGTGAAATCCAGTATTCGTATACAAGTATAAGTATACATTCACAAAAAAATATATTTATTTATTGTTTTTTGAACAATGATGTAAAACTCCATATTAAATAAATAATACAAATGAAAACGTCAGTTTTTTTTAAGTTTTATTATATTTTATGGGAATGGCGTGTTTTGCCCTTCTTAGGCATTATCAAATATAATTTTTCAAGGACAAATAAGGAAAGATCTCACATCTGGGTCATATACTGCGTGGGGAAAAGTAACACCTTCTGATAGTGGAGGGGAAAATTGAGGGACGCCGAGGGCCCGGAAGGAGACAAATGTCCTGGCCGCGAAACGTGAGGGAGTGGACCGGCATCCGAAGTGTGGAGGAGCTGTTTCGAGCGACGCAGGACAGGGACAGGTTCGCCGAGGTGATCGCCAACGTTGGGGGGATCTGACAGGGTACTTGAAGAAGAAGAAGGCATTATATTAGGCATATTATGAAATGTCCTTGAAAAATGATATTTGATAATGCCTTAGAAGGGCGAAACATGTCATTCCCATTAAATATTATAAAACTTCTAGAAAACTGACGTTTTCATTTGTATTAATTAAAAGAAAATGCTTTTTTTGCATATTTGGTTAAAATCCACTTACGTTTGTGTTTTCGACTGGTTTCGGCAGCTTCTGGTGTCAAAAACACAAACATCGGTGGATTTTAACTAATTACACATTTTTATTTTATTTTCATTATTTATAACGAAATATTGTATTTTTACAAGAGTTTAGAACCTGTTCCAAGTGGCGCAGAACAAAGATGCCTTTGCTGCAGTGATTGCCAACGTTGGGGGACCTGGCACGGCACCGAAAGAAGGTTTTTTTTAAGCTTTATTGGATATACACTAACCAATACTTACTAACATTTATTTGTCCGTATCCGAATGTTTATGATACTCGTATTCCTTAATCGTAGACAACACCAATTTATTTGTTTTCTAAAATAAAATAATAACATATTTATATGTGTAATATTATTTTATTGTATGGTATGCGAGGGCATGTGGATAAAATTAATAAAACCAACGCAATTAAGATGAGAAATGATCATATAAACGTCCGTGTGTGGGATGATTAATGATTTAAGCCGTAATTAATGTAATTCTGACCTTTGGGAGTCATTAAGACACGCTTCTGTTAGTGCCCAATAAATTTAGGTATAGAGTAAAATATTTAATGTGAATTTCTATTTTAAAAGTGAAAACTTGCTTTTTATTTCGTCATTAAAGAAAAACTAGTAAAGTCCACCATGCGGCACACATTGGTAAATATCCAATTAATAAACTAATCATTAAATCATGGCTCTATATGGACGGGCAGATGGAAAGAATCGTAAATTGTAATTCTATGTTGGTAAAACATCCAAACAAAAATATAATTCTCTACTTCTTTGTAAGTAATTCCTCAAATCAATTCCCGGTTTGAGTAATTAAACCAAAGGTTCCCAACTTTTTTTTTACCTATTGCTCCCTTTTCGAACTATAAATTTACTCACAGAGTGCATTGACTCCCGTTTTTGAAATCAATCTTCTTCAAGTGCCCTGTCGGGTCCCCCCAACGTTGGCGATCACCTCGGCGAATCTGTCCTGCGCCGCTCGGAACAGCTCCTCCACACTTCGGATGCCGGTTCACTCCCTTCGCGTTTCGCAGCCAGGACATTTGTCTCCTTCCGGGCCCTCGGCGTCCCTCAATTTTCCCCTCCAATATCAGTTGGAGAAGGTGGTACTTTTCGTGATCTCACTTCTGGGGCATACTCGTATGCCCCAGATGTGAGATCTTTCGAACCTTGATAGTTGATAACAGTTCCCTGTCAACTCTAGCTCGACTCAGGACTTCGGTATTGGTAACCATGTCTGTCCAGAGAACTCTGAGCATTCGACGATGGAGCCACATTTCAAATGCTTCCAGTCTGTTCATTGAGTTAACTTTCAAGGTCCACGTTTCACACCCGTACAATAAAACAGACCACACATAGCATTTGATCATTCTCTGTAATTCTTCTATAATCACTGTATATCTATTACTGAATATTAGCGACACCCATCTCCTTTTTTTCACCACTCTTGACGCATGTATGAGGCTTGGCTAGGTCAGAAATCTACTCTCATGTAGTCATGACATTCTTCTGTGTCCTATGCTTCTTCTCCCTAGATCTTCCCCTCAATTAGTATTAGTTGCAGTAAATGATACTTCAGGTTGGGCATAATATGTCTTAGATATTATCCGCAATATGCCCAAACGAATAAAAATATTTCGAATATCCCAAAATAAATGTTTTATAGTACGATATTATACTTAATTAAAAACGCAGTAAGCAATTCTTAGTAAAGATTCATATCTATTACATTATTCGGGTAGCGAGAAACTAAGGTATTTTAAATGGATGCGCTTATTGCCATATTTGTAAGATAAATTTACAGATTGGGCCACCCACATCATACAGCTCACATTCAGATCAAATCGCGTTTTAAATATCCTTTTTATTATCACACATTCCTAGATTTATAACATTCCTATATCCGTGACAGTCCTCACAAAAAAATTGGTAAAGGGTTGCATTACTTCGCCTGTTAAACAACAACAAACCAGCACAGACTGTTTTATCTCCCAGCATGCAGAACCAACCTGCCTCTGGTGATGCCGGTGGGGAGAGCAATCAAACTGCTGAACATGATCGCTTCGGAGATCGACGTCTTTCATATTCGTGAAAGTACGTTCAGAAGACAAATACTCTTGACTTTTGAGAGTATCTTGTATTTCTTATGTCGAACCATCTCTCATGCGTTCCTGGTATTATATATTTTTTATGTTTTACCTGTTCTCAATAGATGCCTTAAACTATAATTGTTGTTTGTAATATCTTTTGAGAAAATAAACTGATTTGATTTGATTTGATCACGCCGTTTCTCTGGATGGGTAGGCAGAGAGAATGGACACAAATCTATTCTGACACACTTCTCTAGCTTCCTCCGCATTCATTCAGTGAGTCACACACGCACATCAATTCTTCCGACTTCAAACAAGGCCGACTTTTAAAATTGGATTAAATTAAGTACCATCCAGAGATTTCATAAAAATAATTTGAATATGTCACAATTTATTTTTACGAGATTGTCACTATAGCTGTTTCGTCAACCTATGTTGGTATCATCAGGTGTTACAAACATCAACTTGTTTGTAAAAATAAAATGATAACAGGTTGCGTTACTTTACTAGTTAAATGTGTTTGTTTATCAAATTCAATGATTGAAATATCGTTCGCGTGCTGCAGCAATTTGGTTCCCGCCGTAAAACACTCATATTCTACGGATTGTTATTGTGATGATGCGGTGAGGGTAAAATGGCGGACAATACGCATTATGTCTGGCTCGTCCTTTTGTTGTACCCGGAAACTGTGGTCCGCTCTGTGAACAAGCAAAGGGCTAGGCCATCCAAACCACGGAGAGCATTAGCGAGATTGTTGGTAATGTTAGGGTATAATGCACCTAGTTTGTAAGTTGTAGCTTGGAATCTATCATATAAATATAATATCGCACCGTGAGTGTAAAACCGACGTAATTGCAAATATACATTTTGGAGATATGGGAGTTAAAAGGTTTAATATTGCTTGGAAAAACTGATTATTTTTTAAATAAACCAATGATTTTCGGTTTATAAGTATATTTACTATAAACCGAAAATCATTGGTTTATTTAAAAAAAAAAACAGTTTTTCCAAGCAATATGAAATCTTTAAGCTCCCATATCCCCAAACTGTATATTTGCACTTACGTCGGTTTTACATTCACAGTGCAATATAATGCATCACTACACACCTGCGTTATAGGTAAATACTTATAGGAAAATGAATATTCATTTATTTATTTGAGGTAATAAACAGCGATTACAGTACATATGTAAATAAAATACATAGAAACAAAATAATAAGGCCAATTACGTACTACCACAAGCATAAATGATAAGAAGAGTTAACAGTACATACTAGTGAATCGAAATTGAAGTTAAATTTGATCCACACAAGTGAATTACAATAATTGAACAAAATTAAGTTATATTATATCCAAGCAAAAATAAAGTTTTTGAGAGTTACATAAACATCGATATAGATACGTTAAATAAGGATACGTAAAAAAACAACTAACAAACCAACACACTGTTTCTCCGGAGGGGTAGTCAGAAATAATTGACCGCCAACATTCATACATCCTCATGCAAGCACGTCGATTTCCTAGTAAATTCTTTTGTCTTGATTGCCAAATAATCAATTAAGCAGAATACAAAGTGTATTCAATGCTGCTGCCCGATTGATTATGGGGCAACAAAAATACTGTCATATCACGCCGCTCCTGAAGGACCTTTACTGGAGTAAAATATAAATTGTGTTTGACAGTGTTTAAGGCTCGACACCAGAGAGCGCCAGCGTATATATCGGACCTCTGCGTGACACCCATGCCAACGGAAAGGCAGCGTTCACTCCGATCAGTTGAAACAAGTGCAAACAACATAGTAATTCCAGTCAGAGCCAATAAAGCATGTTTCTATGATCGTGCTTTCAACGTTGCGGGTCCGTTGGCGTGGAATAGCCTCCATGTTAGTATTAAGTATGAGGATAGTGACGTTAAATTTAAGAAACTTCTAAAGACTGCACTGTTCGGTCAATCATTTCCTAGTGCGCCCTTGGATTAATTGATAAGTCATTAAAATAATAATAATCATACAACTAACTAATTAACTAACTAACCATCACGCCATTTCGCCAGAGGGGTAAGCAGAGAGGGTGAATCGCCACAATGCTCTGTCCTGGCATACCTCTCGTGATTCCTCTACATTCATACATCGTACCATGCACGCACGTCGATTTTTCCGACTTCGAATGTGGCCGCCTTTTAGTAATTGATGAATTTGGTCCATCCTCGGCTTTTTTTTCCACTCACGCTGCTTGTGTACAACTTTTTAACCATTCTTCTCTTATTTATTCGTTCCATATGTCCAAGCCATTTCAGGGATCCTTTTTTAATTTTATCTATGATGCAGTTATCTGCCTTACATTCTCTCTTATTTCATCGTTCGGTATTCTATCATACAACGTTTTCCCTCATACGATTGTGATATTTACGCATAGAAATAATTATAAATAAATTCGAGATGAGACCACCGAAGAGTCATATCGTGTACTAACAGGAAGCTTTGTAGATTAGCTGGAAATGTCAGAGTATAGATTTATCTGCCCTATCCTATTTCAATAAAAGTTCACAGACCGCGACTATCAATTACCGCACGGATTGCATGTTGTATAATAAACGCAGTGTGCAAGGAAATCAATGTAGTCATATTCCCTGTAATAAAATCAAACCGCAATGCTATTGATTTTCTATTAAGCGAAGTAACATTCAAGCAGCACCAATCTATTATTAATTAATATACACGTCGATACTGTTTATGTGATTGGACATAACCAACAATGTGTGACTGTTTCTTATAACTTATTTATTTGAAAAACTTTTTAGAAACATTGCATTATCACAACACTTTTTGCACTTTTCATAAACATGTTTCGGGACACAAACTTCCCTTCTTCAGTGTATGAATTTTAACATTTTTGAAAAGTGTAAAAAAGTGTTGTGAAAATACAAAGTTTCCAAAAAGTTATTCAAATGTGAATCCACAACACAAAGTGTAACAAATATGTAAAACTCCATTGAACGTATGTTTTCCAGAAGTTTTATAATATTTTAATGATTTGCAAATGATGAACGAGAAGAGAGTGAATATAAAAATGAAAGGGTTTTTAAGATGGTTTGGACACAGAAAAAAATATGAAGAAAGAATGATACTGAAAGTATATGTCAACGATGTAAACAGAACGAGATATAAAGGAAGATCAAGGAAAACGTGGCGCTATCAAATTAAATAAATATTAAATGTCGGCCACGTGAGGAGTCGGAGAAATCGACGTATTTGCATGACACGATGTATGTATGTTAAAGAATCAAGATAATTATGTCATTAAAGAACAGTGTGGCGGTCCATTCTCTCTAGTTAGTTAGTAATATTATACTCGTATTTGATATTCAGTTAATAAAAAATAAGTTATACTTCTCAATTTTCTTCGATAAGGCCTTTTGGTCTGTTATTATCTACATCAAGTTCCTTCTTGAAAAGTGGACTGGCAGCTGTTTGTCCATCTATTTGGAAGTCGTTGCTGTTATTGGGTTGTCATTTAAAAAAATAATAACCAAATTAAATCACGTTTTTTCGATCGCTTTTGTTCAACGTTTTAAGTACAACACGAACATAAGTAATGTATTTATGTTGTAAGAAAATGTTATTAAATTTTTCGCAAGTATCCTGTAGTCTCGATAACGCCATGGGATTAAGATAACCGCGAACTTTCTCTGCAGTCGGTACTTCTGAGAATCCGCTTTAAATCTTCAACGTTTACGATTATTAATATGCAGGGAGTCGAGAGTGCATTTTATTATCTTACACGTACGTACAAGTACTAAACTATCGTTATTGTCGATAAAATATTCATGTTTACGTCTTCACATGATCAAAAAAAATCAAGTTTATGAGAAGTTTATAGCTGTCTGTCGGCATATTTATTGTGATGCACGATATAATCTAGGCTTTCAAAGATGATTATAACATTAAAACAATAGTATGAACATTTATAAACATACAAATGTTTTACGTGTGTTCATAAACGAGTGTTTATATATTGTACTAGGGTAATTCGTAAAGTAAGGTTCCCTATGCTGTCAATAAAGATAGCGGCGCGCTGGGAGAAATCTGGCAACACTGGCTGACTCATCAACTCCTCCACTCTCTATCCCTGCCGCTCACGCCACGCTACACCCCTCAGTGTCGGCCTGGCAGCCATCGAAGATGGAGCTTCCTATCGCTGTTTCCGCCAGATGCGAAGTTGAGAGCATAATGCTTGAGGATTGGAGGATTACCATTAACGAACTTGCTCTTCGTATTCCTGGGACTTCCAACACAACAATTCACAAAATTTTAACTGAAAAATTAGGCTATCGAAAGGTGTGTGCGCGGTGGGTACCACGAATGCTCAAAGAAAACCACAAGCAGAAACGTGTTGAGCGCTCGACCTCATGTCTCAAATCAAGAACTGCTGACAGATTTTGGCTGGACTGTTTTGCCCCACCCACCCTACAGTCCGGACCTAGCCCCTAGTGATTACCACTTATTCCCAAAATTAAAGGAACACTTGGGTGGAATGCGCTTCCATACTGATGATGAAGTCAAAGAAGAGGTTATTCGATTTCTCAGAGGAATGGCGGCAGAATTTTATGACTTGGGGATATAAAAGTTGGAGCATCGTCTGCAAAAGTATTTAGACAGAAACAGCGATTATGTAGATAAATAGAGTAAGTTTTAATCTTTAAAATGATGTATAATGCTAAGGAAAACAATAAAGCTGTATATTTAAAAAAAATATGGGAACCTTATTTTATGAATAATTGAATAATGAATACGAACGATAATGTCTGTATTCTAGAAGTGTTATTATATATAATGATAATGACAGATTTCGCCTCTCTAAGGAATCCTGGGCCGGTGAATGACGGTGAAGGCTGGAGAGTGCTCCATAATGACGAGTTGTACAATATTTGCAAAACTCTCAGTCTCCCCACACGGGTATTTCATATACCTATTTTCGAACCATTGTTGAATTCACTTGATCGTTTATCGAAAGGTATTCCTATTTATTTGACAAATTAGATTAAAGATTTTTTTTTGAATAACGAATTTAATTTGTATTGTAGTATTATAATAAATTATATAAAAACACTTTTATATTTTCTTCTATATTCGTCATAACTTTGCAGATTCTTTAACAATGTTTATTTCTTTGTGAACAACACTAACTTTATTAAAAATTCAAATTCAAATACAAACGTGTATCGTACACAGAAGCCCTTCATCAGTGTTGTTAGTTTTTTGTATATGCAAAATTAATATTTCAACATATTTTTCATGAATGATGTCAGTTTTGAAAAAACTTTCAGGTGTCAATTTGTTTAAATATATATTACGTATATAAAAAAACTAACAACAATGATAAAGGGCTTCTGGGTCCGAAACTCGTTTGTATTTTAATTTTAATTTTAATTTTAATAAAGTTAGTTTTGTATTTTTCATGAATGTGGTTAGTTATGAAAAAAACTTTCAGCTCTCAATTTTTTATATGTATTTAGTATATACAAAAAGCTGACAACAATGATGAAGGCCTTCTTTTGTATTTTTCATGAATGTAGTCAGTTTTGAAAAAAAACTGTCAGCTGTCTATTTGTTTAAATATACACTGTTTGGCGATTAGGTTTAGTTTGAGAATGCCCTCGCAAGGCGAAACAAATATCACAATTTATATAAATTAAATCCAAGTAAAACCACTAAACAATCGAGTTTACTATTATAAATTAAAATGCTTTATAGAAATAAAATATTGTTTTATTTGAATTACTGATGTTATTGATTGAAATTTCTTGGTAGAAGTTCATTGTAAATAATGAAAATAAAAATAAAAAATTGAAGAATTTTTCTATGTTTATTTTTAGTGTAAAATCTACTTATTAATTTTCGTCTTCTTTTCATCTTCTGGTACCTACATCAAACTTTGTTGTCCTTATATAGGGGATGCTAATGGTGGGGGTTGAATTGTGAACGATTTTACCTAATCCATTATTTCTAAAAAATCGTTAATTTATTTTGTTAAATAGATAGGAATGCCTTTCGATAAACGATCAAGTGAATTCAACAATGGTTCGAAAAGATATGAAATATCTCGCAAAATATTGAACCAAGATAATCGCGTAACATTCTCGCGTCTGTTGACTCAAGCGCCAATCCCAGCCGCGCTGCACGTTGCAACACCGGTTTTGCAATAAAGGGTTATTGTGAACGAAGAAAAGTTAATTGCACTTGTTCCATTTACTAGCCAGTAAAGTTAACGATAAAATATAGCCGCTATATACGCTCTTTTTCTTTTCTCTAGTCTCCTGCTGATACGAGATTCTATGCTCAATAAGGCTTTTGTAAAAACATGGATACTTTATCATTGCTTATAATCCTTTTAAATGTTCACTCGTGTGAATAACAATGTAGACTTTTAAACTGGTTTCTTCAACCCAATTAATGTTTGCAATTAGCAAATTGATAAATATTAACAGATATCCTCCTTGAAAAACGTATAGTATAATAGTCCATTGTTTTGGCCGAAACACTATGATACTTTAACGTTATGCACTGTTAAATTAAAAAACGTTGTTAAAAAGATCTTCTGCTTAGTGCTTAAAATACACTCTTCATAGATGGCGTTAGTGTGTAGATTGAAAAACTACCATGCAAAGGGTGGTGTTGCAGATTATCATATATACAACTTCCAAAATTTTGTCAGACGTGGTCGTCGTAAGAAAATAAAGCGTGCGCTTAACCCAACCACTGACAGGTCATAAGTCCTGTAAACACCTCGATCAACCATATTCAGTTTCTAATTTGCATCTTCGTCGTAATAAAAATACAATAATTGTGATACATAAAAAAAGTTTTTTTTTTAAATAGAAATCACGATAGAAATGAAGTAGGGAGTGTAAAATACTCTTTCTTACGAAAAATGTATACTAAAAATCGCATTGCATTTAACTGGGTATGTAATTACAAGATTACAAGTAAAAATTACAAGACTTTGTAATTAGTTACTAAAATGTTTTAACATGAATTAAACGTCGAGTAATATGAAAATAATATAAAATAAGTAATCAAATGTTTTTACTGAAATCACTTGATGGAAGTTCATTTTAAATAATCTTCTTCTTCTTCTTCTTCTTTTGATAGATCTGACGATCTGTGACACAGAAATCATATCTCGTCGGATGATGAGATCCAGCTGTCCCTCCATCTCTTCGGCGGTCTTCCAGGTGGGCGGTGTCCAGAAGGGATTTCATAAGCGGCTGTATATGCGAGTCTGTCACCATCCATTCGGGCTACATGGTCCCTCCAGTATCTTCTTCTGGATCTACTCCACTGAACGATATCCTCTATTTCACAGGTTTTTCTTATGTCTGCGTTGCGGACACGATCTCGGAGGGTTTTTCCAGTAATTGATCTTAAATAATGATTTTAAATAATAATTAAATAAAACAATGTTTTTTTAACTACTTCCACTTTTGTCTTTATTTCAACAGCGATCGGTGCGAGCCTGGAGAAACCGGTCGCTGTCGAAATAAAGACAAAAGTGGAAGTTGTTAAAAAACATCATTTTATTTAATTATTATATAAAATAAGTACTCGAAATGATGCACATGCGAGTGATAATCACGACATAAATGAAGTTGCGATTGTAAAATACGTTTTCTTACAAAAAATATATCGCCTCTTTGCGAGAATAACGTGTTATCTCGAAAAATTTTTAATTTGAAAAATGAAACAAGATATCCGTCTGAAAGAGACAACGTGACAACACAATATACCACTGTTGTGTTGTCTCTTTCCCTCTTAAATTCTCTGTTTTTCACTTTAAAAATAACATGTTTTTGTAGGAAATAAAGTTGAACACGGCGGATTTGATTATCGAATAAAAAAACACATTTTTCGAAATGCTCGCAAAAATGCGATATTCTAAAAAATTCATTATATTTACCTGGGAATTTAACTAAGAGCACATCAATTGGAAGTATACGTTTTAGAAAGATTAGTTTCCAGTGAATATTTCAGAAACACGAATGTGGTAACTTTAGCATGGACCGAGCCAGATGCGGTGGGCGTTGTTTGATTCATCCTCTCGGTGAAAATCGTTATGGTTTGTCTGCATTCCCATAAAATAATTCCAGTTATTTCAATCGCGGCATCTATAGCATACGTCAGGTGGCAGGGTATAATTACAACACCACCGTCAGCTCTTCCCTGATGCACTTCCTAACAGCTCTTACTGCCGCGATCGCCGAACTGCGGCGCGATCCCGCTGTTTAATGCCGGTTAAAAGTTTCGCTGTAGGAGGAACTCGTCGACGCCTACTTCTTTTCTCTTCCTCCTCTTCTCGTAATTCCTGATCTGCTTTAGCTTCTCCTCTAATACCTACAGTACAGTCGGGTGACTGTAGTCTTGTACAGCATCCGTGTCCCGCTGAGATCGGTAGATATTTTATGCCCCTATCCGCTAATAAGAAATGTGTATTTATGAGCAGAAAATACGGAAAGGGAATGCTTGGCAGATTAAATTAACCTTTAATTTAGTGTTTATTAAATTTTAGTTTTTGCACTTGATACCGCACAATCAACATTAATTTTTAATTTATCGGATACAATTTATGTGATAAAATATTCCAATATTTTTAGTGTTAAATCAACATATTTGTGGTATTAAAGAACTATCTTTCTAGTATTAGTTCACCATCAACATAGTGTTAAGTTCCTTCGATCGAGTCGATCCTTCTGACTACGACATGGATTTTAAAATTGATTGATTTGGTCATGATATGTCGGTCTTGCTCGACTCCGTACTCCATTCACATCATTAACGTATACTTTAACCGTCACTATTTTCAAAAGTCGGAGAAATCGAAGTGCGTGCATGACACGGTCTATGAATATTGAGAAATGGAGATAAATATATCAGGAATGAACAGTGTGACGATCCATTCTTTCTGCTTATCCCTTCAGGGAGACGGCGTGATGGTTAGCTAGTTAACCATTAGTTCAAACCAACGAAACAACCCATTCGTAATTTTAGTCTCAATACTTTTATATGCTCTACATTCCTTACTTGACATCAGCATTTGAAATTCTGCTATAGTTCGTTTTACCACATATCTAAAGAAACTCTTCTCTACCCCATATTTATTCTGCTCTCATCCTCTTTCTGACAATTCCACTTATAATTATAATATTTTATTTCGGTAAATAGTTAATTTTTGTTATTTTATAACATATGCACGTGCATACTATGTATCGTTGTTCCGCTTGATATAATATTCTTATGTAAGAACTTATGCTTAGTGTTAGTTCCGATTAAATACGTGGTTGTGTTTGACAACTGTCGTTATACCATTTCCGAGTTCCTGTTATTAATAATCGTGCATGACTCGGCGGCTATCTGCAACGAAGCAGTTCCGCGGCCGAAGTTTTAGAATACGATTTGAATCTTTAGAAATTGAAGAATTTACCTCTGGTCTCTCCTCCTACACATACCGAAACCGCAGGTGTACGGGCAAAGTCGTGTACGAAAATGAGGTGCGATCTACGAATGAGGCCGGAATCGTACCATTTATTGAAAAATAAAACGTACATGAGAATTCATGTTAAACTTATTCAACACGTAGACTATTGAATAAGATACAAATTGTTACTTACGTTATCATTAACGAAACAACTTCAAAAACATGGCATGACCAAATTAATCAAATTTTAAAGGTTGGTCATGTTAGAAGTCGGAGGGATCGACGTGTGTATATGACTCGTTGTCTGAATGTGGAGGAAGCTAGAGAGGTTTGCCAGGATAGAGTAGTGTGGCGGTCCATTCTCTCTGCGGGGAAACGGCGTGATGGTTTGTATTGTATTTGTATATATAACTTCAATTTAATGGTTTATTTTAATAAGAGTTAATCCGATCAAAGACGCGTCTAGGTGTGGTGTTACTAAAACTAATACACACGGCACCTCTGGAACGGACAAAAAGTCGGTCAAACCTTCCACCACAATGGCAAGTGAAATGTGATGAAAACCTTTTTAGAGGAATTCTACCACATATAAAACAACTATTGACATGAAAAGAAAAAGCCTTGGGATATACAGAAAGTTTAAATCATCTTTATTCTATAATTTAAAAGTATTTTTTTTTTCAATGTAAGCAAATGGTTAATAAATATTAAAAGTTAAACGCACAAAACTATCAGCATATTTTTTTATAGAAAAAAATATTTGTTACAAATATTTAAAAAAAAATTGATAAAATTAATGCGTGCAATTAATTTAAGTTTTCTGGAAGTTTCATGATATTATTTCTTCTTACTGATGATAAAAAACGTATAAATTTTTGTTTGTTTGTTTTTGTTTTGTTTAAGCATTATTGTTCTTACAATATTAAATACCATTAATACATCGTTCATTTTTTATATAATATGAATAAACTATTTGCATAAATGATTACAAAATTAATATGTTTCAGACGGTGCTTGACTAGGTAAAAAAAAGTATCGAAAACGACCATTATTATTGATCGCACCTCATAAATACATATATTAGATAAGTATATACTAGAATATACATAGACAACATTGAGTGGGAATGTCATCTGCACTCAAGTCTATGAGTCTGCGGTGCATTTCTGCTATGTAAGTACCTACTAGAGCAGGTATCGTGTAGGTACTTACATAATGTGACATTTAGAGAATTATTTATAAACTCTACCAGACTAGCCGGCACGACATGTAGGTTTAATACAGAAATGTCCTGTCATAATAATTGAAAAAATATATATATAATGCTTTATAATTATCTCATGAACATATTCATGTTTGTACGTAAACATTTTCCTGAGACAAGATTATTCATGACATGTTTTTAAATTTTAAACTTTTATTTAATTTAAGTTGGTAACTAACTAACTAACTAACTAACCATCACGCCATTTTTCCGGAGGGGTAGGCAGAGAGGATGGATCGCCACAATGGCCTGTCCTGGCATACCTCTCGGGTTTCCTCTACATTCATACATCGTACCATGCACGCACGTCGATTATTCCGACTTCGAATGTGGCCGCCTTTTAGTAATGGATTAATTTGGTCATGCCATGTTTTCCTCGGTCGTCCTCGGCTTCTTTTCCCACTCACGCTGCTTGTGTACAACTTTTTAACCATTCTAGTCTCATCCATTGGTTCTATATGTCCAAACCATCTCAGGGATCCTTTTTTAATTTTATTCATGATGCAGTCATCTGCCTTACATTTCTTTCTTGTTTCATCATTCGGTATTCTATCATACAACGTTTTCCCGCACATTCTTCTTAGCGATCTCATTTATACGGCGTTTATCCTGCTTTCATCCTTCTTTTGACAGCTCCAAGCTTCTCTTCCATACATGAGGGTTGGCACTAGAACTCCATTGTGTACTGCCATCTTTGCTTCTGTGGATATATTTCGATTTGCAGTAATGACTTTGAGTGCGCCATTTATTTTATTCCCAGCACCAACCCTTCTTTCGATGTCTTTGAATGATGTCTCCGAATTTAAGTTAGTTAAATAAAAAAATCTTAAGGAGAAATAATTAAAGAGTTTCAACTACGGTGGTTTGATCATATGGTTATCATCATTAATAACAGATGATACCCGATGACAACATGATGGACCAACTTTTGGAAGTATCTGAACACCAGCGTCTCATGTCAAGAGCAGAGCTAGGATCGAATAGTGGAGAATCTGCGTAAAAGAGGGCTGACCGTAAAGATGAGAAATAGAGCTAAAAAGAAGAGAGAGTTATTTTTTTTAAAAGAGGGATTGTTGGCCAAATATTTTGGGAACCTTTGGTATAAAGCGACTGTAGGACAAATTAAATCAGATGTGCAAGTATCATGCTTCAATCGCAGTGAGAAAATCTTCACGTAATAAGATAAGCTGGAGATATTATTAAATTTTACTGTTAGTGGAACGCATAAACTAATGACATGTTGATGGAAAATTTGCTGAATTATTACAGAGAAGATCAATTGCACGTACGAATGAAAGATGAATTTAAAAGGTATTCAAAGATCCGTTTACTTCACTGGGGAACCTAGTTCTTACCCGGATGGTTATCTTCGACACCGTCAACACAGACTGTTTTCAAATCAAATCAAATCAGTTTATTTCATCAACAGATATTACAAAATTAATTATTAATGCATCTAATGAGAACAGGTAAAATAATATATTGTGTATAGTATACTACCAGAAACGCATGAGAGATGGGTCAACATTAGGAAGACAGGACACTCTCCAGAACCAAGATTATTTGCCCTCTGAACGTACTCTCACTAATATGAAAGACGTCGATCTCCGAGGAGACCGCGTTCAGCAGATTAATTGCTCTTCCCACCGGTGTCACCAGAGGCAGGCCGGTTCTGGCGGCCGCTAGGTAAAATAATCTATGCCGTCGCCGTCGGAGACATCTATCAGGGACAAAAAGTCGAACACCCTCCAGCACGGCCGAGTTCTCCCAGCTTTTTTCCCCAGTTTTATCTCCAAGCATGCAGAACCAACCTGCCTCTGGTGATGCCGGTGGGGCGAGCAATCAAACTGCTGAACACGATCGCTTCGGAGATCGACGTCTTTCGTATTCGTGAAAGTACGTTCAGAAGCAAATACTCGAGACTCTGGAGAGTATCTTGTATTCCTAATGTCGAAGCATCTCTCATGCGTTCCTGGTATTATATATTTATTATATTTTACCTGTTCTAAATAGAAGTCTTAAACTATAATTGTTGTTTGTAATATCTTTTGAGAAAATTAACTGATTTGATTTAATTTGATGCTTAGGGGAATATTTTACAATACGAACATGTCACATATACTATATATATAAAAAAAACATGTAGCTCTTGCAGATTACCGTTAAACGCGATTTTTTAAATTACACATTCGTAACACTTACTCTATTGACCAGTGGTGTACCCAGGTTATGCAAATATCATAGCATATTCATCGGTAGATCCAGTGGCGTTACTTTCTCGTATTTTCATCTAAAATATCAAAACAATGATTGTAGAAAAGTTACAACACAAAAAATATTTGGATGAAAAATAAATACTTTCAACTATTAGGTGTATAACTTTGCTTCCGCCGTTTTGCAATAGATGGCAGTAGCGGTAAGTGGTAGTTGGAATAAATAGATCATAGATGTCATACAATAAGCTTAAGTATTTGTAAACATAACGCCATCGAAATATTAGTCGATTTGTGTCTGCATCATAAAGTTATTCCCGATTAAACATGTCAGCTTACGAGCCAAATTCTCGTCATTTGCGGGAGGTTTTAATTTTATGCTTTAATATGAAGAAATCTGCGGCTGAGGCTCATCGAATGCTCTCAAATACCTATGGTGAGGCCGCTATTAGTGAAAGAACGTGCCGAGAGTGGTTTCAACGCTTCAAGAACGGTGATTTTAACGTCGAAGACCAGCATGGCGGTGGAAGAGAGAAGGTTTTCGAAGATGCAGAATTGGAGGCATTACTTGATCAAGACTCGTGTCAAACGCAACAATTGCTTTGCTTTTCACGATATTCATAAATGATATTTCTAACGAAATAAAGTTTTCAAATTTTTTATTATTTGCTGATGACATAAAAGTTTTCTCTGAAATAGAGAATCCCTCAGATTGCTTGAAGCTTCAGTGTGACATTCAGAGCATAACCCAATGGAGTAAACGTAATAAATTATTCTTCAACGTCTCCAAGTGCTTTGTTATGTCATACACACGGGCATCGAAAACATTATACTTTCGCTATCTTATGGATGGGGTACAGCTTGAAAGAGCTTCTACATCCAGAGATCTCGGTTTTCTGTTCGATGCTCAATTATCGTTCAATCTTCACATAGTTGCTCTATGTAATAGTTCCATTAAAATGCTTGGATTTGTTTTCAGAAATGCCAAGATATTTTCGAACACACAGGTACTTCGGGTGTTGTATAATTCCCTGGTAAGAAGTCGGCTGGAATATAGTTCCGTTATTTGGTCACCGCCTGGGATCCGATATTCTCTGATGGTGGAGCGAGTGCAGAAAAAGTTTCTGCGCTTTCTTTACCTCAGGGAGCGCGGTTATTACCCGTGGCTCTTTCCGACTGAATTCTTGCTAGGTATGCTAAGCTACCAATCATTGGAGAGAAGGAGGAACATTCACTTGGGAGTTCACTTCATTCAACTGATTGGCGGCCGTATACAGAACTCGGATGTCCTGAGTGATGTAGGTCTATTTGTCCCTGATAATTACCTTCGTCAAAGACAGCACAGATTGTTTTATTTGCCACGCTGCAGAACCAACCTGCCAATGGTAATGCCTGTGGGTAGGGCAATCTTATTGCTTAATCGGATCGCCTCGGAGGTCGACATATTTCGTGATAGTGTGAGTTGCCTCAGGGATGCAATATCAATGTTATGATTTTTTCTTACTCTTAAGCTTAATTTTTTTTTTTAATGCTTCTCTGTTTATAATGTAATTGCAAACGATTTGGAATTGTATGTCTGTAATGTTTGTGATTATTAGCAAAATAAATGAAAATGAAAAAAAATAAATGAAAATGAAAAAGAATTGGCAGGATCATTGGGAGTGACGCAACCAGCCATTTCAAAACGCCTGAAAGTCATGGGAATGATTCAGAAACAAGGAAATTGGGTGCCGTACGAGTTGAAGCCGAGAGATGTTGAACGGCGTTTGTGTGTTTGTGAACAGCTGCTTGCAAGGCAAAGACGGAAGGGATTTCTGCATTGCATTGTGACTGGGGACGAGAAATGGGTTCATTACGATAATCCCAAGCGCAGAAAATCATGGGGATATCCCGGCCATGCTTCCACGTCGACGGCCAAACCGAATATTCACGGTTCCAAGGTTATGCTCAGTATTTGGTGGGACCAGCTCGGCGTAGTGTATTATGAGTTGTTAAAACCGACTGAAACAATCACAGGCGATCGTTATCGAACGCAATTAATGCGTTTGAGCCGAGCATTGAAAGACAAACGGCCGCAATACAACGAGAGACATGATAAAGTGATTTTACAGCATGACAATGCTCGACCCCATGTTGCGAAAGTGGTCAAGACATACTTGGAAACTTTGAAATGGGAAGTCCTACCCCACCCGCCGTATTCTCCAAACGTTGCTCCCTCGGACTATCACTTGTTTCGATCAATGGCACACGGCCTAGCTGACCAGCACTTCCGGTCTTATGAAGAAGTAAAAAATTGGATCGATTCGTGGATCGCTTCAAAAGATGACCAGTTTTTCCAACGCGGGATTCGTATGCTGCCCGAAAGATGGGAGAAAGTAGTGGCCAGTGATGGACAATACTTTAAATCATAAATGTATAACCAGTTTTTTACGATAAAGCCTCGAATTTCGGGGAAAAAACGGCGGAAGCAAAGTTATACACCTAATAGTTTAAACGTATGATTTATTATATTTGATAGCGCTTTAGAAACTAAGAATGCAGGCAGATCAAAAGGGAAAAAAATATTCCACGCATTTTTTTTGTAATTACTGTACAAATTAAAAGGTTAATTTAGTTGATCAAGGTGTTACAGGACTTATGACCTGTCATTGGTTGGGTTAAGCGCACGCTTTATGTAATTACAACATTCCCCATTCCACATTTGTTATGACCATGTCTGACAAATTTTTGGAAGTTGTATATATGTTAAAGTCCTACACCAGATTTCACATGTCAGTTTCAATGCGCCATCTATGAAAATTTTGATTACATATGTTAATCTCTAAGATTACTCTATATATAATCTACATACTAACGCCATCTATGGAGATTTATGTTTACTAAGCATTAAGCAGAACATCTTTTTAACACAATGTGAAAGGCTACAAGGCTGAAAGGCTACATATATTATTATATTTTTTGTTAAAAAAAAAAATTCGGAAATTTTAACCGCTGCTATCATAATTTTCAAAATTCTAGCTAGAAATGCTACAATTCGTAATTAATTAAAAATAACTATAATAACTATATATACTCTTCATTATTCACTTGTAAAAGAAAAATTGGACTTTATCTCTATTACTGGACGTAAAATATCGGGAAAATCAGATGCAACGTTCACATTTAGATTTTTAGATTTATAACACGTCTTAATGCGCCCTTGGGATGATTACATCTCAAAAACGGCGCTTTAAAAGTTAGCATATTATTATTATTATTATTTGATTGATAGAAAGAAACACACAATTGTTCAATTGACGATTGTTATGGTTTCTATATGGTTTTGCGATAAACGATATAGCAATCTAAAAGTTAAACATCTAATATGTTATCTTATATTTAAAATGTGGTACGTAATAAGAAAATCTCGTGCAATATTATTTTTAACGACGACCGTTGTTGACATTTCTTGGTGATTTTCCGAACGATATATCGATGTTTAAAATATAATATTACGTAATAAAAAATCTCGTGCGATATTATTGTGAACAATTCGTGTTCTAATATATAAAAATCAGCGCCCGCCACTGCTTTGCACTTACTAGGTAGACGATTATTCCTAATAAAAATTAAGCGTTCATTCGTATAAAAAATAACAGCAATCAATATTATAAGCATTAGTTTGTAAGCATCACGTTCAAAGTAACAAAAAACTCTTTAAAATACAAACATATTACTAGTTTGATTTACATCTGTAAAAAAATGAGTGAATCCAGTCCATGTCATTCACCTTTCTGTCTCTATTCGGATGCTGTGTTACAGAATCCAACACAATCTCATTGCATAGTTCAAGTGTTACGGTCAACAATGGTAATATGTTGCCATCGCTTCCATTTGTCTAAATAAACAGAGACCTGTGAGATGAATTCGTTTGGTTTTATTTATACTTGAAGTTCTATTTTTAACCGCATTTAATGAAAAAATTCTTCAAGTGACGTCAATCTTATTTGTATTATATAATAACCGCGTAAAAGCAAGTTCTTCTTTACTTCCTTTTGTCCTGTCACACCTCCGTGGTGCATAGGGCCTCAAGGAACCTTCTTCACCCGACTTTATCGCATGCCTGATGCCTAACATCATCCCAAGTGAGGCCTGCTGCCTTAACCTCGTCCTGCAGGGCTCTTCTCCAGGTGGCTCTAGGTCTGCTTCGCTTCCTCTTTCCCCCCATATGGGACCAGTCTAGTGTACCCTGAGCGATGCAGGCTGGGTTCCGTCTCAAAGTGTGACCGATCCACTGTTCTCTAATTGGCTTATCGCCTGCCATGGTCCAGAGAACGGCATTTTACACTGTTTGGGGCCGATAGATCTTGAATATTGAGCGAAAACACCTATTTATTAACACCTGGGGTTTAAGCAAGTTACTGGACGTAAAATTTATAAATAAATACTTAAAAAGACTGAGCAATAAAATAAAGGTAAACTTAAGGCATTAACACTGTGGAATTCCATAATGACGAATTTTTATGAATTAAAAGGATAAGGAACACATAAGGGAGATATGCGAGGTTGAGAATGTCGTTAGGTGGGGAAGGCAATGGAGAAGTTACTTATATGCACAGATGAGGAGAATGGATTCATCCAGACTCCCCTTCATTGTGTTGCACGGTCAGACCCATGGTAGACGACCCCCGGGCAGACCACCAAAGAGATGGATCGACAGCTGGGAGTCGACTTCGCAGGAGACCAATTCCTCTTAAGGAACAGGCCACTAGGCCTACACTAAGAATAAGAAGGAGAAGAAGAACATGATCCGCCATGCTTAGGATCTAATATGGCGTTTATCAAATGTGTAGCAATTTTTGTGTATACCCGAGCTCATGAAGCCGAATAATGTAATTTATAGTAATTGAAATGGATATATGCATTATTAACAATAACATAGGAACAAGATGAAATTCCAAACATATGAAAGTAGGTAGTTCTGGAAAAATATAATGCGATTTCATTTAGATGCAATGTTTACGTAGTTAAAAATGCTAAATAATATTACAATTTTAAAATATACTTATCACTAGTATGCATTGGTATACATGTAGGTGACCCACATAAGTGGACGTCGACGGCTGAACCAGCATATTTCATATTGAAATATATTACACGAATAACCGAAAACGCCTGACTTAGGACCTACTTATCGAAACGCTGAACCAGGGCCCAGATTTAGTCACACCGGTCACTAGATCAAATATGTATACTTATTAATATAAAATTCAGAAATGAAAGCCCTTACCTTCTTCTCTTTTGAAATCTCAGCAACCCATCTATGACTTCTGCTAATCCAAATTCTGTAATAGAAACAAAAATATTATTAATAAAATTACATAAAATGATATCATACAAATATCATTGATATATTTTTTAACGATAAACTTGTGTTTGTAAGGCGACGCGTTACAAAATTGAGTGATGTAACTTATATGGAGAAAAAAGGAACAATCAGCTATACCGAACATAATACATGAAGCACAATAATTACTATGCACTGCAAATACATGCTTATTAGGGTAACAGAAGGGGACCGTAATAACTACAAGAATAATGTATGAATACAAAAAAATTCAAACGGAAATTTCTAGAACTTAAAGTACGTAATTAATTTAATATTATGCTTTTTCTCCAATGGGGTAGTCATAAAGGATGGACTACCACACTCTTATATTCTGACAAACTTATGAAGACTCTTCAACATCGTATGTAAAATATTAAGTTTTTAAAAAAACAATTTTAATAACATTAATTATCATGCAAAATATACTGAAAACAATTCTATATCGACGTCATGCCTAGATGGGAAAAATTGTTTAAAAAAAATGTATTTTTTTACGTGTTCGTTTTTCAAACAATAAGTCTAATTGGATTTTGTCTTCTCAGGAGTATCAGTCTGGCTCAATGCTCCATTGCTCCTCCACATTCTAAAAAACTGAGTGGTGGTCTAGGGGATAGAACGCTTAGCTCCCGATTCAGGGGACATGGGTTCAAGTCTGGACACGACCAGATTCCTTCTTTATAATAATGAGCTATTTTCTGCTCATATTGAAGATTGTAAAATAAATTCTAATATCATTGATATAAATCCTTGATGTTAGTCTTTAAAAAAATGTACATACATATTTTTTGGGTGTTGAAATTGGAGATTTTTGGATAGTGTGAAGAGGGTTTCTTGGAGAATGTGATGGGTTGGATTCCAAATGTGAACCTGACTTTCCGGGTAGGGAGGGATGTGAGGGACCGAAGGTGGGTGACAGGGTGTGGTCTTGGGTGAGAAATAGTCCAGCTCAGTGAGCCAAGAGTGACTTTGGATGTGGGGAGGTTGTCTTGGGTGTGGACCTATGTGGCAATGAGGTTAACATACAGAATGGGATAAGGAAGATGGAAAAGGAAGAAGCGAACTATGTGGCACTGGAGTAATTCAGCGGGTCGTCAGCGATGGCGGCGGTGGGCAGGTGTAGGCACCATTGATGGACGAAAGCGTGAAGATATCGGCGTAATGGGAAGACGATAGCAATGGCAAAATGTGGCCTTTAGTAAGTACGATGGTCAGGAACTGTGGCGGCAGTACGGGAGGCAGAAGCGTATTCAGGCAGAGCTTGGAATTTTAGCTGCCCGACTGAAAACAGATCGTGAGAGCGTGTGATATTTCTTAGATTTTGAAGCACCATAAATACAATAAACCAATCACTGTGATGCACAAACATGTGTATGAAACTATTTTAAATCATCTCACATTTTGAAAAGTAATACAACATTGGTCAAGATGCATAAAAAATACAGTTGTAACGATAAATTAAAAATGACAGCGCGACGGGCGCCATCTTGTTGCACCTTCATGTGTTAATACAAGTTGCTATCGCTTACATATAAACACTGGCCAAGTGCAGAAAACTATTTTTTGTGAGAAATTTAATTTGACAGCCGCCTACGGACGCCATCTTGTTGCTCAATCATAAATAATAAGTAAAGAACATTTTTGACTCGTTATCAAAACCAAATATTTTACGCTGAATTATACAAAGTTAACGAATTTCAATTGGAGTTAATTCGTTGGTTTTGTTCTCCCACGCGTCAAAACATTCTTTATTTGAATTCCTACAAAATTCAAACAATCGAAGCAAAAAGGGAGCGTGCGACCGAATTGTTACTGACAATTCGTTCACATGGAGCGCGGTTCGACCGATTTGATACAATTTCAATGGGGACTTGGCGAGATTCATTCGGCATCACATCAAAAAGGTAAATTAATGTGGCTATGCTTCCATTGAGATAATACGAGTTTACGTTAGGACCACTCTAGTTCAGGTGAAAATAGGTTTTATGTCTTGTTCATTAATTTTATTATGTTGTGTAAGTGATTCTGTTTCCCAACAAGTAATCAAGCTTGTGCCTCTAACAGACGATGTACGAAAAGTTTTATGAGAGAAACATTCACGAATGATGAAATTTTTCCATGTGTCCAAACCATTTTAATAAACCTTTTCATATTTTGTTCATTCATATTCAAATTTATGTAAATTTACAACAAATTCATCTAAGAGATCTCATTCCAAATGCATTTATTCTACTTTTATCTTTCTTTTTCCCAGTTCCGTGGTTTCCTTTTTTATATACAATAGGACGCTTGAACCCAAATACGGTATATATGATTTGTTTTAGCTATTATATTGATTCTCATGACATGAGATAGGTAGCTAATCTATCGCTATTTTATTGTGAATTCTACATCAGACTAAAGACAGAAATCAAACCCGGAACTTTTGGTGTGGCAGTCTTCGCTCTCGGCATTCTGCCATGAAGGTCGTACTTCCATACACAAGGGTAGGTACAACAACACCATTGAGCACTGCTATTTTAGCTGTTTGGGATAGGCTTTTGTTTGCGATGACGACAGTGCACCATGTAAGTAATTTGTTATTGGAAATTGGCAGGATATGTCGGCAGGCAGGGAACGGATAGATGGGCATCCAGACTTGACGTGAAGATCGTGGGAAGAAAATTTGGCTGACGACTTAATTCCAGCCGGGGGAAGAAGATGGATAAGAGTATCGCAAGATAGAGGAAAACGAAGACTGTTTGAAGAGGCCTACATCTGGCAGTGGAAAGATGACTACAGAGCAAAATAAGAAGAAGATGTAAGTAACTTCGAATTGACTCATGTTTAATCGAAATACAGCACTTTTTAACTAGTCAATTTATAACATAGCATCATGCCGTCTCATCAATGGGGTGGCCGAAATAATAGACTGCCAAAATCGTATTTTCTGACATACTTATCCCGCTTCCTCAACATTCATACATCATATCATACACGCGCGTCGATTTCTCCGACTCTTCACCTGGCCGATTTATAATATTTGATTGATTTGATCTTGTCACGTTTTACTCGGTATTCCTCTTTTTCTAAATCCGTTTACGTCATTTACATATACTTTCTTTACCATCCATGTTTTCCATGTGTTCAAACCATGAATGATCATTCCATGCCCCTAAACTATCCTAATAACATATGTTTTTCGGGATCTTGGGAAAATCCATGTAACTCGTCTTTTTCGATTGACGTTTCGGAGGTTTTAGTCTCAATCTTTAGAGTTCTTATAAATGTGTTGTGGGTAATGTTTGTTTAACTCCTATGCTCTCAAATTGTCGGCGATACGACACAGCACAGCCACCATACACACAATATATAATTACCCTGAAGATGAAGACTGCAACGATCTCCGAAAGACGAGTTCTCAAAAAGATCCCAAAAATCATATTGCTAGCAAACAAGTTCATAAAACTTTCATTCGCATTGCATTCGTTTATTATATTTGTCTTGAAGGAACGACGCCGCAGAGAGAAGGAGGAGAAGAAACCTTCGAGAGACGATGGTGCCTCCACTGCCATGAATGTGTGGGTCGAAGATCGAAGGACCGTCTTCCTCGGATACGAGGAACAGCCGATGAAGAGGTAAAAATACTATTTATATGTTGATAAATATTTTTCTGCCAGCCCTGATATAAAACTGTCTAATGCATAATTGTCCTGGGACTTTACGAGTGATTCCAAGTTAACAAGATTCCCAACATGTTTGCATATGACGCAACCCGTAACATTACGCGACAGTTGGATTTGAATTCAGACGACGTACTTAAAACATGTTGCATTCGGAAACAATCGAGTGTGAAATGGCGGCTGTCGCAACGTGGAAAACTACCATTTCGGAATATCTGATTTTTTCGATCCATTTAAGTTAATTTATATTACGTTCGCTCCACGCACAGAAGATTTACGTAATGAGTCGAAAGAGTCACATTGATTGTTCTAAAACAAAAGAATTTAATGTTAATGAAGATTTTGCATATAATTTACATTTCTCTAATTAAATTGGTTGTATGGAAAACATTTATGTATAGTATACATTTTTTTTATCATCAATCCATGGTATTGAATTTATACATTATATCTAATCATCCAAATTTTTATTTATTGAAGTTGTGATTATGATAACATAAACCAAAAATGATTTAATTTCATTAGATGTGTTTAGGTAAGGTTATGTTCAGATAAAAGAGAGAGGGGGGGAAAGAGAGAGGGTGGGAGAGAGAGAGGGGTGGGAGAGAGAGACAGAGAGAGAGAGAGAGAGAGAGAGAGAGGGAGAGAGAAAAATTTGCATCGGTTAGCGAAACAGCTGTCGCGAGAAAATATAATCAATTATGATATTTACCATAAAGTTTTTTTTTTCCAACAGTTAATAATGTTGAAATATCAAAGTGTTTCCGCCAAAACAATGAAATATCTAACAAATATTTTTAATAAATCTTAAATATAATAATATTTTAAAATTCTTATTGAGGTCCAGGTATTATTTACAACAAAGGAAATAAATCAATTGGACTTGAAGTTAAATTAATTAGATTATTTATAATATTTTCTCTATTTTTAAATACTTTTTTAATTTCTAAAATTAAGAGATTATTCAAAGTTATATTTCTATTATTAATACGTAAACTTTTAATATTGTATTATTTAAATGAATAAAAACGTAACATGTAAACCGTTTTGCAGTTGGCTAATTAATTCTAATTTATTTACACCAGAAACAAGACAGAGACGAAATGTTTTTGTAGTAAATCTACTACTTTTTGCGAGTTTTAATGAGCTCACCGCGTACACTTTTTTTTCTTATAATACTAAGCGTTTGTCTAATTAAAACTACAAATGATTGCCCAAGAAACTGAAAGCGTAAAATATAAATGTAATTATTTTTTATTGACGAAATAACACAAAAGTAAATTGGAAGATTAAGGCAAGATAAGAAGGTTATACATCTTTGAAAGTAAATATAATACATTGAAATTAAATCATGAATGGTGCACTTAAAGTTGTCATCGCAAACAAAAACCCATCCAAAAAAGCTAAAATGGCAGTGCACAATGGTGTTCTTGTACCGACCCTTATGTATGGAAGCGAAGCATGGAACTGGCAAAAGAAGGATAATAAATGCAGTCGAAATGAGATCTCTTAGACGAATATGTTAAAAAAAACTCTGTGTATGATAGGGTGTCGAATGAACATTTAAGAAGTGTACGTGCTGCTAATGAAAATGTTATGAACAAAATACACTCTATCTTAGTTTGAGTTTATGTTTCTCGACATATTTAATGATTTTATACGTTCATCATCGGGAAAAATATAATATATAAATTATAATAGTTGAGTTAGTTAAAAAACGTATGTCGTTCTTCTGAAGATGATGAAATAAAATATTCGAAACATGCCGCGAATTATATACCTAAAAGTGGATAAATCAATGTTTAAATAAAATAAAAATGATCTTATTTCTACTGTACTTATTATGCTCTCATCTTCATCTTTTATGCCAGTTCCATGTTCACTTCCATGCATAAGGGTCGGCACAAAAACACATTGTTTACAATGAACTTCTACTTAACTATTAATATCTTGAATATCTACCATCAATATCTTGAGGTTGAATGACAGAACTACATTTCAAGTATGCAGATTGGAAACAGACGAAGAGAAATATTATGATAAAATTATACTGATGATAAAAGCTAGTCAGAAATCAGCTCCACATAGAAACCAGGAGATATGAACAAGGATCTGAACATTGTATTACACTTGATATTTATTGTAATTGCAAGCAGCACTTGGCGATACGTATACCCGTCCGGCAACCTGTTAAGCTATGGCCAAGCGGCTGACCGTAGCTCGTTATTGTTAGATGTACAAAACCTTTTAATAAAAAATACGTTCCAGACTTTAAAAGATCCATAATTGATCATTGAATTGAATCATCTGTCAATGTGATTGAATGGCGTATTATTCAAGGTTGAAAAAATAATCAATTATCGAAGATGGTATTATACTAAATAATGAGTCAGAAAACGGAAACACAAAGGAATAATCTATGCTTTTAACTTGAGGTATTAATATCGAATAGCAAATTCATTAACTTCAGTGTTTTGTGAATAGGAAAGGAAAAATATCCTTGTAACTACAGTAATATAATATATGATACATTCTAATAACTGTTGCTACCGTAACTTACTAATAATTAGATAATCCATTGTTTTGGCGGAAACACTTTGATATTTTAACACAATTATCTGTTTAATTAAACACGTCAAAAAAACCTAGTATAACCTGATGATTAAACATCGGTTAGCGAAACAACTGTAGCGACAATTTCATAATAAATATAGTCAATTGTGATATTCTATAATAGTGTTTTAATTGAACAGATAAAACTAATAATTATTACAATATATAAAGATATTTATTGTTTAATTTTACATATGAAGCACTCAATGTGTGGTTAGACTTTTAAACTTATAGATATATTAATAATTGTATAAAACGATGTTTTTAAACTACTTCCACTTTTGTCTTCATTTCGATACACAAAAGTGGAAGAAGTTTAGAAATTATTATTTAAACAGAACTTCCGTCAAGAGATTTCAATAAAATTATTTGATTATAGATATACGAGTAAAATAATAAAACGCTTTGTATATAACCACGGTATGGAAATATCTACAAAGTATTTTATCATAATATTAATGAAAACGTTAGTCTATTATATTTTATAGGAATGACATGTTTCGCTTTGCTAATGCTTGATGGCTAATTATATCATGCCCATTAAATATAATGACACTTATAGAAAACTGCGTTTTTATTTATATTAATTAAATTAAATTATGTATTAATATTTAGTTCAATATAAATGTGGTGTAGAGTTCATAATGGTGTTCTTTTACCGTCCTTTATATATGAAAGAGAACCATAGAACTGACAAAAGAAGAATAAAGCAAAATAAATTCGAAGTTACAAGTTACGAAATACAAGTATGTATCTGATGCATTTATAATATGTGAATACAGTGCGAATGAAACTATTATATTATGAACAAAATTATGAAAGGGTCGTTAAGATGGTTCAGACACATGAAATGAATGTGTGAAGAAAGAATGCTAATGCGAGTATATGTAGATGACCTAACAAGAAATAGAATAAGACCGAGGAAAAATGGAGCATGATCAAATCAATCAAATATTAAATATCGGCCATGTGAGGAGTCGGAGAAATAAACGTGCGGGCTTGACACAATATATGAAATGAACGTTAAAGAAACGAGATTATTTTATCAGGAAAAAACCGTGTGGCAGTCCATTCTTTCTGGCTACCACTTCGGAGAGATGATGTGATGTTTAATTAATTGGTTTTTAGATTAATTATAGTTGAAGTTTTATTATAATTACGTCGAAATCTATTGTCACTTTAATAATGATGTAAAATCCCATATTAAATAATTAATACTTATGAAAACGTCTGTTTTTTTATAAGTTTCACAATAGTTTATAGGAATAACATGTTTCACCTTTCTAAGGCATTATAAAATGTCAAAGGCCTTTCTAATCCCTTAGAGAGGCGAAACATGCTTCAAACAAACTTCTAGAAAACATACGTTTTCATTCGTATTACGAATATTTATCGAAATCCACTGTTTTACAAGTCCTGAACCGTGGGCTTGCTTCTACCTGAACCGGTAGCCCGTGTCTAACACCAGCGGGCAACATAGTTTAATATCGTCACTCGAAATCTAGAGGATATTGAAGTAACTGTTTATTGAGTAATTATTCCAGACACTCGGATGCCGCAGATATGCGGAAAATCGCCTGGCCGTGGTACCGGCCGTAGAAGGCATTCCATTATAAATCTCGGTATGCAACTTATCGGGCTGTCATTTCTTAAGGCAGACACATACTATTGTGGCGTGTTGAGTCGTGTCGCTTGCTGACGTGTCGGCGAGCGTGCAAATAATCGTATATGTCGTGTTTGGGTACGCTTTGACAATTTTTTGACCAACATAGCCGTGATGTGAAATGTACGCGTTCGTACAATGTTGTCATCTAATTCGAATAATGATTTTTAGTTTTCATTATGTTACAAGTACTTTAATATATAATTAAAATATAAAACATTGGGTAAAAACACCCACCAAATCACCTTCCAACAATGTTCCCATCAGACGTAAGAGGAATAGCCACATGAGCTGAACCTCTGTAAGCCAGAAGATCCAAGTCCAAGTCCAAGGGTAAAAACATTAAATACTCTTATAACAACTAAAGAGTGTCGAAGAAAAATTGCTTCTTTATTTAAAAAAAAAAAAAAACTATCACGCAAAAATAATGGACCCGCCACATTATTCTTTCCTGACAAAATTCACCGGCGTCCTCATAATTCATACATCGTGTCATGAACACACGTCGATTTCTCCAACTCCTAACTTGGTCGACATTTAATAATTGAGCGATTTGGTCGCGCCACGAATTTCTCGGTCTTCCTCTATTTCTTGTTTCGTTTATGCAGTTAAAATTATTTAGTCGAATCGCTCTTTACATCATTACAGCGCGAGCCAAATCGATATAAATGGTATAGCTATTATATTTATTCTCATTGCATGTGGTAGGCAGCTTATCCATCGCCATTTTATTGGCACGTGAATTCTACACCAGACCAAAGACAGTGTGAGAATCATACAGTCATCGCCGGGAATCGAATGTGGCAGTCGTAGCTGTTATACAAAATGTACGGATGACGCCGCGTATTTAGCACGTGGCGGGAGATTGGATTGACATTTTTCACGAAACGTGTTGTCGCGTCGACACTTCTCAACGTACTGACCTCGAACCGGTCTCGTTGCGGAGGGGAAAGGTCGGGCTACACGGAAGTGTAGCCAACATGTCGAAAATAAAATCCATCCGGTCGTGAGAGCCTCAGTACACTTACTTACTGGATATGCCTCGTATGTTTCCGATTTAATGTGGCGCTTTACGACACCACTACACGTTAGTGTGTTTTTGTCTTGACTAGAACCCGTACATAGACATTATAAAACGGCATTGGAGATGAATAATCTCGCGAGGCTTAGATGTCTTTCTTCTCCGCCTAGTTGTGACTAATTAGAAGTGAAAATTTTGCCGTATTAATTTACATACATCGCATATTCATACCACATTTAAGCCATTTGTACTTCTTTCATTTATAATTAAAATTTTGCAAAATGTAGTTTGAACTTGTTTGCGTTTACTCCCCTCGACAATTGAGAATTCCTTATGACTTATGAAGATTTAATAATGAAGTATGAATGAAAGGGTAATTAATGAAATGACGAAAGATTCGTTAAGATGGTAAATTAAGTATAGGTCAGATGAAACCGATCGTTAATCAAAGTGTTAAGTGTATATAATAATCAGAAACATGAAATAATGCATTAAACTCTAGATTTAAACATGATATTCACATAAAAAAATAAAATTCTTTCGTAAAACAGACGTTCTCATTCGTATTTATTTACTTGAATATTTATGGTATATTCTAAGAATATCATTATGGTTACATTTTTTAAATGTTTTTAATTATAAATAATACACAAATTGCAGGATACAGGCTGACATCTGTTGTATTCATAGTTTAATATAAAGTTTCACTTCATTGTTCAAGAAACGATAAATATATTATTATTAAAATCAAACCAGTGAATCTAGTATTAATGTAATTTTATGGCTTCAACCGGTTTCCACAGCTTATTAATTAAACTAAATAGATATTATAAATAATTATTTTAGGTGTTTATATATTTTAATTACAGTAAATCTAGTGAAATAAAATCTGTATTTTAATATCTGCATTTTTATTATGTTGACATAGGTTTGTTGTGTTTTTGGGTAACACCGTGTGATAACTCCTTCTCGACCACGGTCGAGAAGGAGTTATCACACGGTGTTACCCAAAAACACAACAAACATATTGCTGCCAACCGTGAAAATCTACGCAATTACTATGTTGACATAGGTTGACGAAACAGCTGTCGCGTAAAATAAAAATACAATTGTGATACATGAAACAAAGTTTATAATGTTAAAGTATCATAATGGACTATTATATACAATGAACATCCATCAAGAGATTTCAGTAAAATCATTCGGTTATCTTAAAAACGTCAACAGAATAGTTTTAATATCTCAAATTAATCCAAAATAAATTATTTTCTCTTAATTCTGAAAATGTCTATCTATCTAAAAGATCACGAGTGCTCTAAATGATAACATTACCAGCCAATTCCACCAGATAATGAACCCATTTATTCTCCGCAGTCTACTTTAGACTAGAGAAAGACGTCTCAGACTAGATTCTACCATTGTCAGTTGTTATCTCATACACGCTCTTCGATTGTTTCGCCCGAACAGTGGGCGACCTCGAATCTCGTACATGCCTCATTAGATCGTGCCGAGCTTAACACGACCTTCCTTAACTTTTCGCCATTGTCAGGCAGGAAAGGACAGTTTCACTATTGGACAGAGAAGTAATGTATCTAAAACATTTTGTTGAAAGTTATGGTGTTAAAAATCTTTGGAATTGAAAAACAACGCTGTTCATATTCCGCTTTTAATTTATTTAATATCTTTATACAAAAACAAACAAACAAACCATCACGGCGTTTCACCGCAGGGATGGGCAAAGAGAATGGATCGCCACACGACTCTATCCTGGCACACCTCTCTAGATTCCTCCACATTCTTACACTAGTCATACACGCACGTCGATTCCTCCGACATCTAACATGACCAACCTTTAAAATTTGATTTATTTGATCATGCCACGTTTTTCTCGGTCTTCCTCAACTCCGTAGTCCATTTACTTCATTAACGTATTCTTTCTTAACCATTCTTTCTCTATCCAGGCACTCCATATATCCGAACCAACGCTTCGATCCTTTCATAATTTCGTTCATTATACCTTCTTCCGCTCTATACTCCTTTCTTATATCAGCATTTGAGATTCTGTCGTATATCGTTCTACAACACATACGTCTTAGGGACCTTATCTCTACCGCATTTATTCTGTTCTCATCCTTTTTCTGCCAGTTCCATGCTTCGTTTCCATACATTAGGGTTGGGATCAGAACTCCATTATGAACGGCCGTTTTCGCTTTCATTCATAAATTCTTGTTTCCAATAACCATTTTTAAAGCTCCATTCTCTTTGTTACACGCACTCACCCTTCTTTCAACGTCACTATCCGTTCGGCCATCCGCTGTGAACATGCTACCTAAATACACAAGTTCACTCACCTGTTCCAAGTTCTCTTCGTTCACACTTAAGTTACAAACTGTCATTTGCTCTTCCCTTTCAAAAACCATCACCTTTGACTTTCCGAAATTCATCATTAAATCATTTGACTTGCATACCTCATACATTCTCGACACCAAGACTTGTAATTCGTCCGCACTATCCGCAACGAGAACGGCATCGTCCGCGTAAAGCAGAAAATTTACAGACAAATCACTCATATAATATTAGCACCAGAATTTATTCCTTTCAGTTCTTTCATACACTTATCCATATACAGATTGAACAACCTTCTTCTTCTTCTTCACCTTTGGTAGACTCAGGAGTCTGTTATTTCAGGCTGGTTCTCTTGAGACGCTGAACTCCAGCTTTCTCTCCACCGTTTCGGGGGTCTTCCTGGTCGGCGTTGTCCGTTTGGCGTTCCATGGAGAGCTATGTGTGGTATCCTATTTGAGCTCATCCTTTTTACGTGTTGATGCCAGTATCGTCGTCTTTGACGTCCCCATCTGACCATATCTTCGACCTCGCAGATTTCTCGGATTGCTGTATTCCTAACTCGATCACGTAGGGTCTTGCTAGCTATAGCGCGGAGTGTTTTCATCTCGGTTGTCCTGTGCATGCTTTTTGTCTTGACAGTGTCTGCCCTCGATTCAATGCCATATGTGAGGATTGGTCGCACACAGGTCTTATAGATGCGTACCTTTCTGTCAGTCCTCATGTCCTTGTTTCTTCATATGGCATCTTTCAGGCAGCTTGCAACCGCTGCAGCCCTATCCACCTGTGACCTTACTTCTTCGTTCGAGATATACTCGTATACGCATAATCCCAAGAATGATTTAATTAAACATGATAATCTACGAACGTAATTGAATCAAAATTTCGAATACTAAGGTCTTCGGTGAACAGTTACTAAGTAGAGATATAAATAAAGAGCGTTTAGCCTACGTGTATATGGAACAACTCATCAAAACTATTGTAACAATATTCGATGCACCTTTAAAATTGTAATGTTTGACTGATAACCACCATTACTCTTAACTTCTCCTGTGTAATTAAATCTTAATTATGGTAAGTCGTGGGTTAATATCTTACACATTCACATTTTAGGAATTGCCAAATCAAAACGAGGCCACGCGTACATATACGTACATACGTACGTTTACATATACATGAAACGAGACCGATTTTAATTCAAAGGCAATCACGCTACAACGACAATGCATTATCGACATGAAACTATAAACCTGTTTCTGTGTTGTGCGAGTCTAGAGTTATACTTAGTCCCGTAATCGGATCTGGATGATTTATAATATAATTGTTATTCTATTTAATAGAAAAATAGTCGCTGTAATTCTAGAATGAAAGATAATAAATGTTTCTAAACTTATTTAATCTCTGGAAATAAGATCTCCTGGGAAGGAAGAACAATCACCTGTCACACAACAATCAACAACAACCTGAGCGATCACAGAGGAATAAATATTGAACTAAAAACTATACCCAGACAGAGAATAAAACATCAACAATATACCACAAAGAAAATTAACTACAACAAACTAAAAGAAAGCCTAGGAGAAACAATACAGAAAGAAGAACCAGGAACCTTCAAAGCGCTTCAAGACAAAATATCTGAAACAAATCATAATTAATAGTAAGATCTAAAAATGTAACCATATAACCCAATCGGGTTTTTAAAAAAAAATAAATCAAATAAAAAAAAAAAAAAAAAAAAAGACGTGAAATCGATAGCCGCATGCACCAAGTATGGTTTGCGTTCAACAAAAAATCTTCTTATTTTTCCTTGTTGTAGACCTATGTGGTCTGTTCTCCAGAGTGTTGCTTCTCCCGTGAGGTAGACTCCCAGCTGTCCTTCCATCTTTAAGGAGGTCTTCCACAAGGACGAGTCCCATGAGGCTGATTATGCAATGGGGGTCTGGTGGTGTCCATTTTACGATGCCCATACCAGTCCCTTTTTCGCTGTCTGCTCCATCTTATAATATCCTTAACCTCACATATCTCTCTTATTCTGGTGTTCCTCACGCGATCACTCAGTGTCTTGCCTGCTATCGTCCTCAGTGTCTTCATCTCGGAAGTCCTCAAAACTTGTTTGGTCCTTACCGTGTCTGCCCTCGCTTCGTCGTTGTAGCGTAATTGAGTAAAGGAGACCTCTTTCCTGTCATTAAAATGATTTGAAAAAAACGAGTTTTTGATGAATTATGCTGTAGAAAATAATTTCATGGTCTTCTTCTTTATCATTGTCTTAGTGTAGGCCTCGTGGTCTGTTTAAAACAGTAAAAATATATTATTTTCGTTTGCTTTAAATATATTTTTTTCCTTCGATTATATTTTTATTATTTTATTATCATTTTTTATTATTTTAAAAGTACTGATGAGTGTTTAATTAAATAATCTTAAAATAAAATAAAAAATATCCCGAAACGAAAAAATATTTAAATTTCTTAATACTGGTACTCATTAGAATCTATAGTACCGAGAATGTGTGGAATTTTTTATCAATATTTATTAATTCATTTTATTCACGTTGGTGTTGACGACGCGAAAGCTCAACGTGACAGTGACGTCACGAAATAGTTGGAGTGATTGCCTCACGCAATGAGCACTAGAAGCGGCTGGTGCCTGTGGTTAAATTATTGCGAGGCGTTGTCAGCTATTCCGAAGCTGCAGTAATTGGGAGTTTCCGCGATCCCATCGTCCCTAACATGTCATCATTTCAATCACTCTACCGGGAATCGTGATTCTACGAGATTGCTTCTTCGGGAGTCATGGAATTATCATTTTTGTAAATATTACAGATGCCAGAACACTCAAATTGATTCCATCTACGTGTGTGTTCTATGGTTATTATTATTTTAATTAATTGTTTATGTTCCAACCCTAGAAAAATCACTTAATTTTTTTCACTTCATACACACATACGTATGTAATTTTTTTTTAATTTTCGCATCTAGTGATTGGTTTCAAGCAAAGTCTAAAAAGATCTTTGCTGGTTCTTGGGATGCCACGTGGGCCTTTTAAATGTGATAGTTTCCCGTCGCTTTACACATTTATGTAATACATGTTGATGAAATTTTCGACCTTAGAGACTGAGTGATAAGTGCTTTGACAACTTTGTGCCACACCGAAGGTACCGGGATCGATTCCCGACGATGACAGTGCGATTGATGCCACACTACTCTAAGCTGACACACATCTCTGGCATCCTAAACATTCATACACGCATGTCGACTCTTTTGACTTCTAACGTACCCGAGCTTAAAAAATGATGTTATTTAGTCATGCCATGATTCCCTTTGTCTTTATAGACTCTGTACCTTATTCACATAGTTAAAGTATACTTTTTTAATCTTTTTTATTTTATTTCTTCCCCCAAGCGTTCCATGCATCCAAACTAACGCAGTGATCCTTCCATATTGTCTTTCATAATGTATTTATCAAATAGCTTTGTTTAAATAATTCCCGGGTGTAATATTTGATAATATCTTAGGAAGAAGAGTAATTTCCCTAAAATACAATAAAATTTCAAGAAAACGGCATTCATTCATATTAAAGGGTTACATCACCCTGACGCCCGAAAAAATAGGCATAAAAAAAACTTATTTTATGACTCGGCCATTAAAAATATGAATTATTCTTTATTTTACGTAAACATATAATAGATTTATAAACGATTTCCAATTTTGAAAAAAATATAACAATAAAAATGGCGGAGATATGAGTCGCTCAGTGGAACCCTCTTTTTAAAATCAGGGTACATGATTTATCCATCCAGCATGGTCTGAAAAAAAAAAAATATTATACTGCTTATTCAAAAGGGTAATAGCTAAGACGTGACGTAATATTTTTTCGATTGGGTTCCGTATTCAAAAGTTATACATTTTTTAAGCTCAAAATTTTTATGGAAATTCTATTTTTTTTAAAAACAGCTGTCAATTTTCAATTTTTTTTTTAAATTTCCACTACGACCCTTCTGAATAAGCAATACTATATTTTTTTCAGACAATGCTGGATAGAGAAATCATGTACACCGTCAGCAAGGATTTTAAAAAGAGGGTCCTACTGAGCGACTCATCTCTGCCATTTTTATTGTTATTATTTTATTAAATATTGGAAATTGTTTATAAATCTATTATATGTATACGTTGAAATAAATAAAAATTAATATTTTTAATCCCCGAGTCAAAAAAAAAATATGCCTATTTTTTCGAGCGTCAGGGTGGAATAACCCCTTAAGAAATTCATTCATACAAAAAAATCAAACGCACAAATGATCAAAATATTCGAAACAATATTTTCAATTTAATAATTTATGCCAAATAAGAACGTATTGACTCGCAATTATGCAAACAATACACATAATACAGCTCATTGTGTGTGTATTATTGGCTGCGTGGTTGTATTGGTGGATGCTGATCTCACGAGAAAATGTTCCACAACAAAGAGAAGTAATACCGTTCGGATATTAGCATAGTGAATGTTCAAACAATCCCCCTACACCGAAATGCGTGGTGCACTCGGCGATAGTATAAACCTAGTGAACAAACGAACCTTCTACCGGTTTTTACCCAATCAAACAACTCATTGATTAATCAAATATTTTTAAAATCGATTAAAAATGTACGATTTTACTAAATTAAGCAAGGACAATATTTATATTTATATTTATACAAATGAAACAATTTTCTTTGCGATTTTGGTTTTTATACACTTCGGGAATCAACATCATTAAAGCCACAAGTTTAATAAAATATAAAAATACCACCGCAATAAACAAATGATTTCGTTTATTTCGAATGTTTTTCAAAAACATGCTGTTTAAAAGCTTATTTTTTCTAAATAGAAAAATCAAAAATCGTATGAATATTTACAGAATTACATATTTAGTAAAATGATAGTAAAACGGTCACATTTTGTAATCACTTATTTATCTAGATTATCCCTTACTTGTAACTTATCCTTATTCAGTGAATCTAGTATAAAATTAAATAAAATTGAAAATTTGACTAGAGAAATATGCAAAGAATTATTCAGTTTTTTTTTATCTGAATTAGTGTCTTGTTTTTTTTTTTCTTTTTTTTTTTTCATATTTTCGAAAACTGATACTTAATCGAAGAAATAAATTGAGATACCATCATTATCTTGTACTAACATTATTCTACAATGTATACAAATAACACTTTGTGGTACCAATCCCTGTTTCGATTCTAAAACTATTATATTTTATTGCTCATTGTTGTGGTATAAGACGATAAAAAGATAACCGATTATTTCCAATGTCAAATTTGTCAATAGAAATACAGCTATTATTATTTTAGTGATTCATTGTCTCCTTAAAAAAATATCTTTAGGGTGTTTTTTTTAGAGGTTTGGTTTTTAAACTGGCAGCATTGTTTCTACAGACTGTAGATTTGACAGTTGGCAGTTGATTTGCAGTCAGCATATTTTGCCATTTTACCATGAATAGACTGATGCCAAACTTATTGTGCACTACGTCCATTTTACGGCAGACATAATCGTTCATCCGAGCAAGTTATTCGGAAGACCATGGATCGTTTTCGCACCACGTACACTCTAGTGGATAATACGTACACTCTAGTGAATGATACAAAGACGACAATTGTCGAAAATTGGAGTTCACGATTGCTCTTCATTTGAGCTAGCATATGCCCGAAATCATATTTAAACGATAATGGCATAAAATTATCTATTAAAAAAAGCTAATATCATAGACATTAACATTATTTAAATGTGTTTTTTTTTTCATTTTGAATATGTATTGAGTGAAGCTTGGAGCTGGCAAAAGAAGGATGAAAGCAGGATAAACGCCGTAGAAATGAGATAGAATACCAAACGATGAAATAAGAAAGAAATGTAAGGCAGATAACTGCATCATGAATAAAATTAAAACAGGATCCCTGAGATGGTTTGGACATATGGAACTAATGGATGAGAGTAGAATGGTTAAAAAGTTGTACACAAGCAGCGTGAGTGGGAAAAGAAGCCGAGGAGGACCGAGGAAAACATGGCATGACCAAATTAATCAATTACTAAAAGGCGGCCACATTCGAAGTCGGAATAATCGACGTGCGTACATGGTACGATGTATGAATGTAGAGGAAGCCCGAGAGGTATGCCAGGACAGGCCATTGTGATGATCCATCCTCTCTGCCTACCCTTCCGGGGAAATGGCGTGATGGTTAGTTAGTTAACTTCTAAAAAAACACCCTATCTATAAAAAAACACATCTTTTCTATATACTTATTGTATCCGCTATAAAGTTTTTAAAAACATGTCATTTACATAATTTGATCATAGCTTTGAAACATATTTAATATTGAAATAAAATCATCTCGATTAATGTTCGTTAAAAATGTTCGATAACACAACTTTTGTTCGATTAAGTTCAAGAAGTCCACTGGGAAATTAATAATTATTGCAGTTATGCAGTAACTTATTATTTCACCGAGAGTCAACAGGTGGGACCTGCAACAGCCATGGCATGCTGGACCAATCTAGCTAAATCTGGTAATGATCAACATTAATAATATTATGATGCCAACATTACAAATGCGGACAGATTTACAAGCAAGCTTTAAGTTGGCCACTATGATTCAGCGACATTTATGAACAATGTCGAATTATTTTTCTGTCATTTCGAATTAAGAACACGTTATTATTTTTGGAATAAAAAAATAACCGACATATCAAGAATGCCGATTTTTTTTTAAAGTGAAAACTGTTACATATTTAATTTTAAAATTGAGCAATAATGATTTTTGTATTACGAGTATATATCTTTTACGTCATGAAAAAAGGATTTTAAGGAACGGTTCTTATAAATGATACTTTAACCTCAAACGAATTTATTAGTTCATTGTAAAAAAGGTAAGTATGGCTCGGCTTAAGAACTTCAAAGGAATTGTTTTGGCCAGCAATTCAAGATGATATGATAGCGTATATTTCTTCAACTTTAAGGGAATACAGTTTTAATTTTATAAAGTAGTAATCGGGCACTAAATTAAGATTTTTAATTTGACATTGTTTAGTTTAGTTCTTCTTCCTCTTCTTTTTCTTCTTCTTCTTCCACAGTCTATTCCCGTCCACTCCTGGGCAAAGGCCTCATCCATTCGCTTCCATGTCACTCTGTCCTGTGCAGACTGAATCCAGGTTATTCCGACGTGTCTGTTCAGATCATCCTTCCACCGAAGTTGCGGTCGCCCTGCACTTTTCTTTGCCATCCACGGTCTCCAAGTCAGCAGTCTTCTTGTGCACTTTTCGTCTGAGCTATGTGACCTGCCCATTGCCATTTTAGAGTCGCCACCCGGTGGATGATGTCAGTGACCTTTGTTTTTTCTCTCACCGTATCGTTTCTGGCTCTGTCTCTTAAGCTTTTTCCTAACATGGCTCTTTCCATGGCTCTTTGGGTCACCCGTAGTTTCTCGGCACTTTGTTTGGACAGTGTTACAGTTTCAAGACCATAAGTACCAACTGGTTGAACGCAGTTAGTTGAGTTAGTTTTAAGTAATTTCGTGTATAATTTCACACTTATTTATTATATAATAACTCTGTGTTCTGACTCTAATAATATTTATAAGATTCTTCTTTTCTTCTTTTAATAGATCTGACGATCTGTGGGACAGATATCATGTCTCCTGGGATGTTGAGGACCAGCTGTCACTTCATCTCTTAAGCGGTCTTTCAGGTTGGCGGTGTCCGGAGTTGATTTCTTAAGCGGGTAAGTCTATCACTTGAAATCATATCTGTCAATTAAAATATTGATTTCATAAATAGTGTGGTATCAATAATCAAAAACATCTAACGGTATTTCCGTATAGAATCGAATTAATAAAATAAATAAAATGTCGCCATTAATACGATTTTTCATAATACATTTAGAGTTTATGTTTGCATAAAAAAATAGCAACTTGTATTAACACATGAAGGTGCAACAAGATGGCGTACGTAGGCACGCTGTCATTTGAAATTTCGCGTAACAAATCTATTTTGGATACATTTTGGCCATTTTTTAGTACTTATCGAAATGTGAGAGTGTAAAAAAATATTTCCATAAACGTGTATATGTACAGCCGTGGGTAGTTAATGGTTTTTATGGTGCTTTATAATGAAAGAAATAGCCAGCTAATTCTAACTTCTGCCTGATTAGGCACCTCGCCTTTCGTGCCGCTGTCACAGTTCTTGACCATCGCACTCATTCACTGCCTTATTTTGCCGTCCTCCGAGAAACGCTGTTCTCACCATCCATCAATATCCAGCCTCAAAGAAATTTTCAACATGTGAGGGAGCCATAGAGGCCGGGCTAATACAATACTTCAGAGAATACAAGATTCGAGCCAATGTAAGCATAAATTTCAAATATCGAATAAAGAATATGATAGAGTGTCAAATGCATGTTTAAGAAGTGAATGCTGTGCGAATGAAAGTGTTAAGAACCAAATAACTAAAAGGTCGTTAAGATGGTTTGGACACATGGAAAGAATGAGTGAAGAGAGAATGATGAAGAAGGTATATGTTAACAACGTGAACGGAACTAGAAATAGAGGAAGGCCGAGGAAAACGTAGCACGATCAAATCAATAAAATATTGAATGTCGGTCACGTGAGGAGTCGGAGAAATCGACGTGCGTGCGTGACAAGATGTATGAATGTAGAAGAAGCGAGAGAAGTATGTCAGGACAGAACAGTGTGGCGGTCCATTCTTTCCGGTTAGTTGAATAAATAATTCAAAATACGAAATATGAGAAAAAATTCACATCTATTTATTGTTTCTTTAACAATGATGTAAAACTCCATATTAAATTATTAATACGAATGAAAACGTCAGTTTTCTAGAAATTTTATTACATTTTATGGGGATGACATGTTTCGCCTTTCTAAGGCATTATCAAATGTCTGACGTTTTCATTCGTATTAATTAATAATTCACATAATTATTTTTATGAAACAATTTTCTTTTCTTCCTAATTAAACGTTTATTTTGTTATGTTTTAATGATAGCTATATTAATTGTTTCTTTAACAACGATTAAAAACTTCATATTAAATAAGTAATACGAATTAAACCGTCTGTTTTATAGAAGTTTTAATATATTTTATGTGAATTATTATACATATTTGGACTGTCGAAGCCATTATGAAATGATAATATATATAACATTCATCATCGGATAATGATACAAAAAATTTTACACGTTAGACAATAAAATAGTACTTCGATAAAATATGGTACATACTACAAAGAGTAAAAAAAAACATACATTTGTATATTATTACATCTGTTCAGACACAACAATATCAGTATGCTTTTCTTAGTAAGAACATTATTTTGAATTTAACGTCTAGATATGGTAATATATTATTTTATCCAAGGGCTAATTAGTTCTTTTACAAAAGTTATACTCAGCTAAAGATGATTAAATCATATTTATGAATGTATAGCGTTGTTTGAACCTAATAATTAACAAAACTTGTTAAACGTAAACGTATTGAGAAGATATTCATTATAACAACTATAACGGATACAAAGAAAACGCATGTGAATTCGCTTCATTAAAATAACGCTTCACGGAGGCAACGGACTGTTTAATACAGTGTAAATATGGTTTGTACTAAAATGCTGGAAGTGTTAAATATAATAAACTATTAATTTATTTGAAAGGATCACAGGATGCCGAGTTTTTAAAAAATATTATGCGGTAAAGGTGTGAAATAATGTAAACAAATTGAAGAATTGAATATTTGACCGGAAACCGATTGAGATTTTAACACGTAATTTTTTAAAACGCTGTGTATCTATTAAGGTTAATTTACATTATACAATTTCACTCGTAATATTAAGTTATTTATCTCGACATGAATTGTTTATATCACATCCCATCATGATATGATAAACGGAACTGAGAGCGCTTTGATGCATAAAAGTACAATACTCACAATACATTGAAAATGCCTTAAATTAAACGAATGTTTGAAACTTACCAATTTGAGATTATTTTCATTAAAAAATTGGGACGATTTAGTATGGCAGAATGCAGCGTCAAATAAAAATGTGTTTCCATACCTGAAACAAAGAAATATGTTCAAATTTGAATAACAGATTATTTAAATTAAAAGATGAAGATTTTCAAAGTGTAAAAAATATAACTAACTAACTAACTAACTAACCATCACGCCGTCTCCCCGAAGGCAGAAAGAATGGACTGCCACGCATTTCTTTCCTGACATATTCCTCAACATTCATACATCGTGTCATGCAAGCGCGTCGATTTCTCTGACTTCCCACGTGTCCGACATTCAATATTTGATTTATTTGATCGTGCCACGTTTTCCTCGGTCTTCCTCTATTTCTGGTTCCATTTACATCGTTAATATATAATTTTTTTACCATTCTTTCTTCATTCATTCTTTCCATATGTCCAAACCATCTTAATGATCCTTTCATTATTTTGTTCATAACACCATCATTCGCACCGCATTCACTTCTTATATATTCATTCGACACTCTATCATACACAGAGTATTCTCACATTCGTCTAAGAGATCTCATTTCTACTGCATTTATTGTACTTTCGTCCTTCTTTTGCCAGTTCCATGCTTCTGAAAAATATATTTTATAAAATTAATATTACAACAAGAAACTAGTTTTACAAAATCAATAGGGTCTCAATTATTGCATTAATGATTACATTACTATTTAAAAATTTAAATTATATTCATATAAATAAAATATGTTTGGAAAAGGATAAAATTATAACAACCGGTGCCCCTGACGACAATATAAAGACGACCTAAACCTTCAACTACAATGGCGAGAGAAAAATGAAATATGAGGCTCATTTTAGGGTCATTAAGATGTGTAAGACGACGTAGTTGTTCTTGTATTCCTGAGTCGATGCATTCTGTTAAATCGACGATTTAAATGTATATCTGTAGCATTTTGGTAAAAATGTATATTTTCAGAAGAGTCAAATATTTATCACCTGAATATTTTTGTTGCTGTTCATGATTTTGAAGGATTTATTTCAATATCTTTATTAAATAATAATTTACTAACTTGAATTTCTAGCCATACATCTCTTCACCCCTGAAAACCTTATATAAGAAGCAAAGGGAGACCCTCAACACGATAGTCTGATGAATAAGAAGAAATGATGGTGACTGGATGCGGAAGGCACAGCATATGGAGAAGTATGGGGAAAGCCTAAGTCCAACCTATTGAAGACATCGGATATACGAGTATAAGTAAGTAAGTACATATCTTTACAAAACTTTCCATTGTCATTTAATGGCAAAATTGCATATATTTATCTTATTTTTCGAATTTTATGTCATATTGTCCTTGCAAACTAAAGCTAAAATGATAGTGCACAATGGTGTCTTTGTACCGACCCTTATGTATGGAAGTGAAGCATTGAAATGGTAAAATAAGAATGAAAGTACAATAAATGCAGTGGAAATTAGATCTCTTTATCTTACACAGATTTTACAGACGAATATGTGGAAAATCTGTGTATGATAAATTATCGAATGAAAGTGTTATGAAGTAAATGATTAAAGAATCATTAAGATGGTTTGAACACATGGAAAGAATGAATGAAGGAATAATGGTAAAGAAAGTATATGTTAACGAATTAAACGGAACTAGAAATAGTGGAAAACCGAGGAAAACGTGGCACGATCACGTGACACGTTTCCTCGGTTTCCACGACTCCTCACGTGAATGTCGGTCACGTGAGGAGTCGAATCGAAGAAATCGACGTGCGTGCATTACTTGATGTATCAATGTCGAGGAATCCAGAGATGTATGTCAGGAAATAACAGTGTGGCGGTTCATTCTTACTGTCTACACCCGGGCTAGTTAGTTAGTTAGTTAGTTATTCTATCTCATTAACAAAATGTAACAAATATGTTCATTTAAAAATTGAAAAATTTGCGTCTGTATAAACCGATCCAACACGTTGTGTGTGTAATGGAAAACTGTTAATGTATTCATATACGGTAGAGGGGATTTTTTATTCAGCGATAGTCATAAAATTGCATTCATTGTTTTTTTATCGTGTAACATAGACTTACTTTCATTTTCCATCGAATATCTGGCTCATTATGTATTATCGCGGAGTTTCCACGTTCTCAAGCAACTCCATTCTACGAATACTCATTAATTTAATAGCTTAAGATATATTTAAAGCAATAATTAATTTTTAAGTTAATCTGTGAAACAATCATTGCCGATTAATACGCTTATTTTGATACGATTAATTATAATGGAGTTCTAGTGCCAAACCTCATGTATGGAAGTAAAGCTTGTAGCTGGCAAAATAAGGATGAAAGTATGATAAAAACCGTAGAAATGAGATTACTGATAAGAATGTATTGAAAAACTATGCATGATAGAATACTGAAAGACAGCATATAGAATAAATTTAAAGCAGATCAAATCAAATCAAATCAAATCAAATCAAATTAAATCAGTTTATTTTCTCAAAAGATATTACAAACAAATTTTATAGTTTAAGACATCTATTGAGAACAGGTAAACATAACAAATATATAATACCAGGAACGCATGAGAGATGGTTCGACATTAGGAAAACAAGATACTCTCCAAAGTCAAGAGTATTTGTCTTCTGAACGTACTTTCACGAATATGAAAGACATCGATCTCCGAAGCAATCATGTTCAGCAGTTTGATTGCTCTCCTTCGTGATGATGGCATCATAAGTAAAATTTAAATAAAATCGCTGAGATGGTTTGGACATATGGAATGATTGAATGAGGGAAGAATTGTTAAAATGTTGTAAACAGGCAGTGTGAGCGTAAAAAGAAGCCGAGGAAGACCGAGGAAAAATTATTTGACAAATTAATAAATTATTAAAATACAGACACATTCGCGTTTGTTACGGCGTATGAAATATCATTTATTCTGCTGAACCAGGTATCCTCGGAGATCGACGTGTTGCATATTAGTACGTTCAGAAGATAAATATAGTATAATACATATGTAATATTTTACCTGTACTCAATTAAATGTATATGTTGCCCTGCCTTTTTTATATTTTTTTAAAAGACTAATACCAAGGATTTAAATCAATGATATTAGAATTTATTTTACAATCTTCAATGTGAGCAGAAAATAGCTCATTATTATGAAGAAGGAATCTGGTCGGGTCCAGGCTTGGACCCATGTCCCCTAAATCAGGAGCCAAGCGTTCTATCCCCTAGACCACCACCTTAAATGTATATGTTGTTTGTAATGTCATGTTGAATTAATAAACTTATTTGATTTGTTTCTTCTATTTCTTCTATGTATGCCATACTTTGTGTTGTAGATGTTTTATATGTTTTCTTTTTCTTTTTTATACGAGTATACTTTGTATACAACACTAACTTTAAAAAAATAAAAATTAAATATCAGGCATGTTTCGGACAACCCGGTCCTTCCTCAGTGATATTATAGAGATATTTAAAATATTATAAAATTGTTTACAAATATAATCAGTTTTGACAGATTTGATTTGATATGAATGTAGAGAAAGCTCAAGAGGTATGCCAGGTCAGATCTGTATGGCAGTCTATGCTCTCTGGAGAAACGGCATGATGGTTATAAATTAAAAATATATATATTTGAAACGCCTTGTACATTCATTGTTTTAATCAATAACATTTCGTGAACTAAGTGATTCTTGATGATTTTTTTTACAGACAGTTTATAAATGTAATTACCGACACCGAAACGCGGAAATCCTTCCTACCTGTCAGCCTCGCCGTCAAGGAATTGATCTTAGTTCAGATAATAACTCTTTGTCAAAATGGCGGGTCGTGTTCTGATGCCGTTCAAATCACGCGCGGTTTTTTACCCAATAATCGTGGTATTTGATAGTGGAAAACGGCCCATAAACGTTCGGCATTTGGTCCGATTCCCACGGCAACTTGGTGCTGAGCGTAATTATCGCGCATTAAACCCCATTCGAAAAGTTTAATGTATCATTCTAAGATATGTTTTAATGAAACTAGAATATAAAAGCAGGGGGAACATCAAGAAAGTTTGACGAAATGGGGTGCATTTGCAATTAAAATTTCTGAAAGCGTAATTAATGATCCATCACACGTTTTCCACGATAACAAACACGTCTTTAATGCTGATGTATTCAAAATTAGAACATAGTCGTTCGAAATAATTAAAACGTATAACCGCCCCCTTTTTAGATGTGTGAACAAAATAATTGTATTGAAAACGGTGTCCAGTATCTATAATATTTAGTAGATTTAAATATGCAAATTTAAAAATAAAAAAAATCATTTTATTATTTAAAATACGAGTATTAATGGTGTTATTTGAAATTTAATAGTAGAAGTTCATTGTAAATAATGAAAACTTAAAAAAATAGTTTTTTTTAATGTAAAAAAACTAACAAACCATCACGCCGTCTCTCCGAAGGGGTAGGCAGAAAGAATGGCTTGCCACACTTTTCTTCCCTAACATATTTCTCTCGCTTCTTCAACACGTGTCATGCAATTTAAAATACATACATAAAATTAATAAAGACAGAATGGTGAAGAAAGTATATGTAAACGACGTGAACGAAACTAGAAATAGTAATAAAGTATATATGTTATATATAATAGAGAAAGGCCGAGGAAAACGTGATACGATCAAATCAATCAATGTATACTTGGTTAATTCCACTTGTGTTATATAAACATTAGTGGAATTAACTAATTATATTGTACATTTAAAAAAAATATAATGCATTTTATTATTATTATTATTTATTTTCGTTTATTAAAAATACATATTCTTTCGGTGCCGTGTCAGGTCCCCCCAAAGTTGGCGATCACAGCAGCAAAGGCATCTCTGTCCTGCGCCACTTGGAACAGGCTCTGAACTCTTGTGTTTCCTGTCCACTCTTTTATGTTCTTCGTTAATTTAAAATACATAATATTAAATGTCGGTCACGTAAGGTGTCAGAAAAATGTATGAATGTAAAAGAAGCGAGAGAAGTATGTCAGGACAGAACAATGTGGCGGTCCATTCTTTCTACCTACCCCTCCGGAAAAACGGCGTGATTATTTATTAGTTAGTGAGTTTATGTTATAGTGTCTAATCTATCGCCATTTCATTTTATTGTGATTTCACCAGATCAATAACAGTATGACAATCACAAATACCATTGCCTAGAATCGAACCCGGGACCTTCTCTTGTCGCTCTGCCACGAAGGTCGTCGTTCACTTCATTTTAAAACTAACCAACTAACCATTATGCTGTCTCTCCGAAGGGGTAGGCAGAAAGAATGGACTGACATGCTTTTCTTTCCTGACATATTTCTCTCGGTTCCTCAACATTTATACATCGTATCATGCACGCGCGTCGTTTCTCTGACTCCTCACGTGTCATTCATTCTTTCCATGTGTCCAAACCATCTTAATGACTCTTTCATTATTTTGTTCGTAAAACCATCATTCGCACCGCATTCACTTCTTATATTTTCATTCGACACTCTATCATACATAGAGTATCACCCATTCGTCTAAGAGATCTCATTTCTACTTTCATCAATTAATTTCATTTAAATTTATGTATTCATCAAAAACGAAAAATGTAAAAACATTTTATCTCGAATATTTTCATGTGGAATTTCTCGAATGATTATCAGAATATAAATTAGGGAAGAAAGTACATTTGAAACGGTCTTAATTATATATGCATATGATTGTACGAGTACACTACGCTGCAATAACTTTCAACTGTGACAGCAGTATTAATGTGTTCATAATGCATTTGAATAAATCTACATACGTATACCTGGTTTCTGAAGCGGTTGATTCTGATATTAGAATGTTAGGCCAGTAATATACTCCTTTAAATACAATTTCAATTAATAGTGTAATGAATATTTCGTAACGTTAAGTACTCTCGTTAAACGCACGTATCCTACGATATGGTAGTATTGACTCCATCCGCGTGTGGTGGTATGTGAGATATTTTATGATATACGCATATACATACTCTTTGAATGTCTTCTTCTTCTTTTTGTCCTGTCACACCTCCGTGGTGCATAGGGCCTCAAGGAACCTTCTCCACCCGACTCTATCGCATGCCTGATGCCTAACATCATGCCAAGTGAGGCCTGCCGCCTTAACCTCGTCCTGCAGGGTTCTTCTCCAGGTGGCTCTAGGTCTGCCTCGCTTTCTCTTTCCCCCCACAGGGAACCAGTCTAGTGCACCCTGAGCGATGCAGGCTGGGTTCCGTCTCAGAGTGTGACCTATCCACTGCCATTTGCTAGCGACCTGCTCTCTAATTGGCTTTTCGCCTGCCATAGTCCAGAGAGCGGCATTTGACACTGTTTGGGGCCAATTCTTTTAATGTAATTATATTGGATTTGTACCCTTGCGATAAGAGCAACAAAGACATAACTGTCATATTTATATACACATGGTTCTATGTATATTTCCTTCCATGACCTTTTTTCACCTTAACGTCAACTTGGCTCCCGTAATAATGATGTAAAGAGCTTTTAAACGAAATGATAATGCATCTTAAACATCTGACTGATTTGATAAATGATAACAAAGACAATAATAAATGTTTTAATTTTGTAGAACTGTTATTATACGTATAACATTATATTTTTATGAGATTGTCACGACAACTGTTTCGCCAAATTATGTTGGCATCATCAGGTGTTACAAACAACAATTCAATATTAATTGTTTGTAGAATCTAATGATGTCAGCATATGTTGGCGAAACAATCTCACAATAAATTGTGATAGGTAAAATATAAAACACTGATTCAAAATTAAAACATTTCATACGATTAAAGTAATCAATTTTCTAATAGCATTTCTTTAAACTTTCTGGGAATTTAGTTTTTAATTCAGGAATAAATTTATGTGTATTTATATTTTTAAAAGATTGTTGGAATTGTAAAACATTTTAAGAATAGAAGTACAAATATATAGATTAGTTGTCATGTATTTTTTTATAACTCAGAAGTGACGAAATTTAAAAGAAACCATAATAACGATATATAAATTAAAGTATATTTCATGTATTTTAAACCCCATATCATATATTCAATGTTGATAAAACAAATTTAATTCAAAAAAGTTTTTTTAATATATTATTTTGCATTGCAAGAACATTTAATTTTTTTTTACATTTGATAACATCATTGCAAATCGAAACTAGTCACTTCCATATAATTGTATAAACTACCTAGAAAACGATTGTTTTCATAAATATTTAATACTTATATTTGTTATTTAATACTTATGTTAGAAGTAGAATTTTACATTCTATTAATTTAAATTGTATTATTATACATTAGTATAATATTGTATTTTAAGCATTTGAAAGCAAATCGATTACTCCAATTACTGTATTTTGGATATATATTTAAAGCCAAATTAATAGCCAAATAAAATACTACATGTAATTTTTTACATAAGTCTAAAGTAGCATTTTTTTTTAACTATTTTTTTAATATGTGAAAAAACGAAATCACTCTATCATTTGTACGAGTATTCCCGTACGAGATACAACATTACAGAAACCATAAAAAATGATTAAATATCCGCCTACCGCTGTGATCATGAAAGGAACACCTTGCCAGGCAACACAAAGTTTAAATATATTCACTACCAATTAAAGTGTGCGCGATGCAGTGGTTACAGGTTCGTTTACCTTCAGACATATGCATTTTGTAGCGAATAATAACATAATTTATTTTCATTATAAAGTGAAAAGGAATGGCGTCAGCGTTCTACTATATGAATTGTATCTCATTTAGAAATTACAATACATGTAATTATACACCTTTTAAAGCATTCGGGGACATAAATTAATGTGCTCATTTTGATGCTTGCAAATTAACGTACACAAAATATTATATTTTGACTCGTGATTTTATATAAATAACAGACTTTGCAGTGCTTTATAGACTCAAAAACTGCTCAACCGATTTCACTGAAATTTTCACAGATCGATCTTATTAGTGCCAGGATTGTTCAGAGATGTTGGTTTGAATCTTCTTCTTCTTCTATAAATCAGTTAAGTATGCATGTTCATCGTCGATGATGATCAACAAAATACAAAAATTGTAGTGTAAACCCAAATATTGAAATAAATTTGAAATCCGGATGACTAAAATTTGATATAAACAATAAATAACTAACTCACCATCACGCCATCTGTCCGAAGCGGTAGGCAGAAAGAATGGACTGCCACACTTTTCTGTCCTGACATATTTCTCTCGCTTCCTCAACATTCTTACATCGTGTCATGCATGCGCGTCCATTTCTCTGACTCCTGACGTAGCCGACATTCAATATTTGATTTATTTGATTGTGCCACATTTTCCTCGGTCTTCCTCTATATCTAGTTCCATTTACATCGTTAACATATATGTTATTTACCATTCATTCTTCATTCATTCTTTTCATGTGTCCAAACAATCTAAATGATCCTTTCATTATTTTGTTCATAACACCATTATTCGCACCGCATTCATTTCTTATATTTTCATTCGAAATCGACGCGCGTGCATGACACGATGTGTGAATGTTGAGGAAGCGAGAGAAATATCTCAGGATAGAAAGGTGTGGCATTCCATTCATTCAGCCTACCCCTTTGGGGAGACGGCGTGATGGTTAGTGAGTTAGTTCTTTGTATTCAATATTTGCATTTTCTTCGTATGAAGAGAATCTAATATAATTAAAATCGTTTCTGAAAAAACAACTTACTTTATAATTAAGCACACTTATTTCATTAGAAATAATTATTATAGATTTTTTAGTAGGAAAATCCTTAATTAAATGTTTAAATTAACATAAAAAAATAGTTTGACCCTACTTAACAATGTGAATTTATGGGGCATAAAATACGTATGCTGCATTTGAATGTATTTGAGTTATTTTATCATTTTGTATATACTCAAGTAATTTAATTTAAGGGTTTCTTTACACCTGTTGGTATTCGTATTAATTTTATAATTAATTTGCTTATAGATTATTTATTTATCAACGGCGTCAATATAATAACGATTTATCAAAAACACTTAAAAGATGTAGGTCTAGGGTGTAGGGTAATGCTCTTGCATCTCAATTACCGAGTTGCGTGTTCAATCCCCGACACCAAGTAATTACTAACTAATAAACATAGTTACTTGCGTGTAGTGAGATTATTATCAATTGCGGGGAAATCTTAATAATACAGTCAAGGCGTTATTATATTTTTAGTTTATTTATACATAATTGTATAATTTCTTGATACAACGATACAGGGATTTATTTGATTACACAATAATGATAATTTTATAAGTACGGAAATATTTGCGTCTTTAAAATGTTCGTCAAATACAGCTTCACGTAATCGAATCAGCGAAAAACATTGCTTAGAGATCGAACATGAACATGCTCTCTCAATTGATAGTAAGGAAGGACCCAACATGACACGTGAAGAAAGAGATCGTATGGTTATTGATAAGGAGCCTTTTTATCATGTTTTATGGACTTAAATATGCAACACTGTGGAATTCTACACGTATATAGAATTAAATAATTGTTTTCTCCACTATCGAGTTTATTTTTCTCGACATGTTTCGAATTGCTTAGCTGATATCATAGACATATCGTTCTCTCGATGACGACGGTATAATACTCGTATCTTCATACCATGCCAAGAAAAATAAACAAATATCTATAAAATAATTGCTTAAAAACCGTTAAATATATGGGCATTTATATATTTTATTTGTGATATATTCAAACATATTGCAATGAAGAAAACGTCAATTTTCTTCTTTTTATTCACAGTTGTTTCGCCAACCGATGTTGGCATCATTAGGTGTTACAATTGTAAAACCTGATGATGCTTATATCGGTTGGCGAAACAGCTGTCGCGACACTCTCAGTGAATAAAAAAAATCGGATATTATAACAGTGTTTTAAATTTTAACAGTAATAATATTATAATACAATATATGGGAAGAACAGGTTTTGTATTTCTAGAATATCATCAAATATATTTTGATTTTAGAAGGTATTATATAGAGGAAGAACTAGGAAAACGTGGCACGATCAAATGAATCAAATATTAAATGTCAGCCACATGAGGAGTCAGAGAAATCGAAGTGTATGCATGACACAATGTATGAATATTGAGGAAGCGAGATAAATATATCAGGAAAGAGCAGTGTGGCGGTTCATTCTTTCGCCTACCGTTTAGTTCTTTGATTTTAAAATTATACCACATTTATCACTTCGTATATACGCAGACATATGTCCCAATAAGTTAGAGTTAAACAAAATTCTTCAAGAAATAATAACAACGTCCATTTATAACGATCAATATCCTGTCGTTGGGATCACTGTAAAATTCTGATATTCCCGTGTAGTTAATTAAATATATATGACTACATTCTATTTTATTATTGCTAAAACAGTTAAGGAATAATAGTAAAAAAAATTATAAGATAATTCATTATGAAATATTTTTTATAAACTGTTAAATTGAAAAACTTTGTTTTACGAGTATGAATCACAATTGTATTTTTGTTTTAAGCAACAGCTGTTTCGTCAACCTATGTTGACATTATCAGGTGTTACAATAATACATCAAATATCAAAAATTTTACACAGACAGTTGACGAAACAGCTGTCGCGTAAAACAAAAATACAATTCTGATATATAAAACAATTTTTTTTAATTTAACAGTTTATAATGTGAAAGTATCATAATGTTTCGGCCAAAACTATGAAATATTTATTACTTTGGTCTGGTGTAGAATTCACGTGACATTAAAATGGCGATAGATTGGCTACCTATCACATGTCATGAGATTCAATATAATAGCTAAAATAATTTGTATACAGTAATTGGTTTCAAACGGCCTTGTATACAAGGAAAAAAAATTAAAAATAATAATAAATAAAATTGCATGTATTTTCAGTAGTATTTTTTGGAACGAACAAAAATTTTAACAGCATTACCGAACCTCTTACAAAAAAATATCTGTTTATTTAATACTTATGACTTGAAGATGGATAGAGTTGTGGTCAGAAATGAGCTCACGTCTGTAAGTCGCGCATTCCTACTATTTCCTGCGTTTTTTAAAGTTAATTTAAATATTTCTCTCATTATGACTCAAGCATATAAGTTGTGCATAGATGACTTTGAAATCCGAAAAAGCTTTAAATCAACTGTTACGAAAATTTGTATGCTTTCAAAGGATTATTGAATATCTTTCAAAGGATACTCCCGGACAAATAATGTCAACAGGACATTATGAATTATTACACGGATCCTTTTGACTCCATGCGGCACGTTACTTTCCACAAGAGCCTGAAAGCACCACAATACAAAGAATTTATGACCGCTCAGGACTCGGTGACCCGATCCGCCATCTTTGTTCACAGTTCCAACCCAAAGAAGCAGAGGGCTATAATTTTAGCCACGTCCATTCCAAATGTCTCTATCTTGTATTGGAACTGACAGAGTACCCTCGGAATGTGACAGGAATTAAATGAGCCAGAGGTTCCAAAACTATAAATAAAAACAAAAGTTTCTACGAACTTTATGAAAATATGAATACTAAAAAAAATGATTTCTACTATTAGGTCCTTACATATGAAATTGGCGTTTTGTATGGGAGGAACATAAAGTTGATTTTTTTTTAATATAATATATTTATTTAATCAAAGTATGTATCATTGCTATCCATGCACTTTTGCCATCTCATAGGTAGTTCATCGATCCCTTTACTAAAAAAACCATTCGGACGGGAATCAATAAAATCTTTGAAGTCGGTTTGGACTGCCCCATCGGAGTTGAATTTTTTCCCTTGCAAGAAGTTATCCAAATTTCGAAAAAAATAGTAATCTGTTGGGGCAAGGTCCGGAGAGTACGGTGGATGTCTTAGACATTCCAATTGAAGCTCTTCTAATTTGGTAGCTGTCTGTTGTGCAGTGTGTGATCTAGCGTTATCATGAAGCAGCAGTGGCCTAGAGCGATTAACCAGCCTCGGTTGTTTAGCAGCTAGCTTTTCCATCATGGTTTGCAGTTGCTGACAATAGACATCTGCCGTAATCATCTGGCCAGATTTAAGAAAGCTGTAGTGAACGACACCAGCACTAGTCCACCAAACGCTCACAAGTAACTTTTTTGGAGTCAATTTTCGCTTGGGGCATGGTTTGGCTGGTTCGGCAGGGTTCGGCCATTGCGATGAGCGCTTCCGATTATCATACAGGATCCACTTTTCATCACAGGTAATGATTCGATTCAAAATCCCTTCATTATTGTGCCGGTTGAGTAATGCAACGCAGCAGTCAACGCGCGTTTGTTGATTTGCTTCACTCAATTCGTGAGGTACCCACCTTTCAAGCTTTTTCACCTTCCCAATTTGCTTCAAGTGGATTAAAACAGTTTTATCACTAACACCGCAGCCTGCAGCTAACTTGGACATGGTTTGCGATGGATCCGCTTCCACAATAGCCTTCAATTCTTCATTATCAACTTTGGTCTCCGGCCGTCCACGGGGCTTGTTCTGCAGGTCGAAATTTACAGAACGAAAACGTTGAAACCAAAAACGCACTGTGTTTTCTTTTGCGGCACCGTCGCCATACACATCATTAATCCTTCGAGCCGTTTCTGCAGCACTGGTGCCACGGTGGAACTCGTACTCGTAAATAACGCGATATTTCAAGTTTTCCATTTTGTAAACTGAGTGACGCAAAGAAAAAAAACAATTGAGGAAAAAACAAATGAATTGTAATTTTCGAAACACAAATACTTGAGTAAATAGCTGTATAAATTTGAATTTGGAATTCCTAACCAAAGAGAAGATATTTGAGATCAAAGTTGCCAGTACGGCAAAACGCCAATTTCATATGTAAGGACCTAATAAAAAAGATTTTAAACATTGTTTTTTAAATTCGAGATTCGAGAATAAGATGTCACTGCTTTTTTTAATACTGGATATTCTTCACTAGTTTTAATCCAAGGGATTGGTTTGCAGCAAAGTGCAACATTTTTGCTGGTTCTGGGATACCACTTTGCCTATTTATGTGGTAGATTCCCGTTGCTTTCCATGTTTAAATAGAGCAGGTTATTTGATTCTAATAACTGTTTACAACTTTAAGCTATTGATTCTCATGACACACGATAGGTAACTAATCTATCGCCATTTTATTGTTACGTGAATCTTAATATCTTCAGGGTGAAGATGGCCACCCAGAATGAAAAGATTGAAATACCGGTCAAGGAGGATACTAAGATACAACGATAAACCCAAGACCCAAAAAAAAAACATAATTGCAAAACTTTTATGGATTACTATCAGCTAATATGTATGTTTTTAAATTTTTTTAATAATAGACAAAAAATGGAATCTCATTAGACCGGCGACGACCAGTGAATTGCTTGCGATAGCCAATGAGTGTTCTAAAAAAGTTTATATTTTTTATGTCAACCGTATCTCTTGTCATAATAATAATTGTTATCACTGAAATATCATATTTATTGTTTCTTGAACAATGATGTAAAACTCCATTTTAAATAATTTATACGAATGAAAACGTCTGTTTTCTCGAAGTTTTAATATTGTTTATGGGAATGCCATATTTCGCCCTTCTTATGTATTTGATAATGCCATGGAATGGTTAAACATGTCATTTCTATAAACCATATTAAAACTTCTAGAAAACAGACGTTATTTCGAATTAATAATTTTATATGGAGTTTTTTTATAACGTGGTTCGAGAAACCAAACTAACTAACTAACTAACCATCGCGCCGTCTTCCCGAAGTAATAGGCAGAAAGAATGGACTGCCGCACTTTTCTTTCCTGACATATTTCTAAACAATATAGAAACAATATATTAATATAATAATTGTTTGTTGGACCAGTTGAGAAACACCGGTGAGGTAAATAATGCGGCGACATTCTAGGCGGGTGTTTAATCCCTCGGTATTCTTCTTCTTCTTCTTGTTATTATTATTATTATTATTAGTGGCGGTCGTAATAGTGAAACATTAGCCGCGGAATGTCGGGGCCCGGCCGGTGAAGGCTGACTAGGGATGGGAATTCCAAGCAATCGAGTATCAATGTGAATAAAATATTAATCAACTAGTAACAGTTTGAGTTATTATAACTTTAAATTAGCACCAACGATACACGATGTATTAAATACAATAAAACAAACAGGTTGTTTGAAACGGTTGGTAAAACTACATTTCCTGTGATCTTGGAATTTTTATCATGTTCGATCACTCTTCGATCGCTGTTTTAATAACCCTGAAATTGGATTTTGCAACGATCTCCGAAACGTCGATCGTAAAAAATATCAATAGTCATTTACTTACCCATGATAACAAAACACATACAATTAATTAAATTACAGTATCTAAATATTTATTGTTTCTTGAACAATGACGAAAGCGTCTATTTTATAGCAGTTTTTTTAATACATTTAACGGAAATTACATGTTAGCCCTTTCTAAGGCATTATGAAATGTTTAATAATGACTAAGAACAGAAAAACATGTCATTCCTATAAAATATAATTGAGCTTCTAGAAAATATACGTTTTTATTCGTATTGAATATACGAGTATAAACATACGGAAAAAATTATATGAATGAAAACGTCTGTCTCCTAGGAGTTTTATTAAATTTTAGACGGAATGACATATTTCGCCCTTCTACGGCATTATCAAATGTTTGACATTTGATAATGCCTTAGAAGGGCAAAACATGTAATTCCATCTAAAATTTAATAAAACTTCTAGAAGACGACGTTTCCATTCACATTATTTTTTTATTGTGGGGTTTTATATCTGTTCAAGAAACAATAAATACTGATAAATAACAATACTGATAAATAATAATAAACAATATATTAACTTAAAAATATACAACAACAACAACAAACCATCACGCCGTTTCCCCGCAAGGGTAGGCAGAGAGAATGGACCGCCACACTACTCTATCCTGGCACACCTCTCTAGCTTCCTCCACATTCATACATCGAGTCATACACGCACGTCGATTCTTCCGGCTTCTGACATGACCAACTTTTAATATTTGATTAATTTGTTCATGCCATGTTTTCCTCGGTCTACCTCGACTCCTTACTCCATTTACATTGTTAACGTATACTTTTTTAACCATTCTTTCTTCACCCATGCGCTCCATATGTCCGAACCAACGAAACGAACCTTTCATAATTTTGTTCATAATACCTTCTTTCGCTCTACACTCCTTCCTAATATCAGCTATGGAGATTTAAAATATAAATTTTATTCAAATAAAATACAGTTAATAAACATTTATTTGCCGTATCTTTCGAAAGATAAAGCATATTATTGTAATGAAGTACATTTTAAAGAATAAAATTCGATAAAGAAAATGTGGATCGTTTTTTAAAACATATAAACATTTTAACACGAGGCGAATTTCAATCAGCGTTAGATAATAAAGGTATAGATTAATAATCATAAATAACATTTTTTATTCGATATTATTTCCTGACCATCCCGAGTGTTATTAATGGCTACGATAAGCCTTAATGCCCAATTCAACACAGCGCGATTCAATATTTCGTCAGAGTAGATCCTTCAAAAACTCTTCAATGTTATTTAAACCACAAACTCACGCATAACTCTGACGATAAACAACTTAGAGGTTTCAATCAAGCCGACATTGCAGCGGCAACGGTTATTTTTTTCTGCTGACCCTAAACGCACAATGCGACAGAATTGTGCGCCGATGTACGCCCTTAAGAGAAGGTCCTTTGTGACCCTTTTTTTCACAAGAACGTGACTGCTTTATGCGTTTTGGATAAGAAACGTATAAAAAATCGCTACAACCCGGTAAACCTCGAATGATAGCAGGGAACGAATGGTGAAATTCCTTTAAAAAATGCAAGTCTAATCGATTTAATTGGGTGTACCCGATGATTATAGCCGAAACCCTTTTAAATTTATAAAAAGAAGTACCTTCAAGATGGTCGTTTAGATAAGATAACAAAATATTGCTTTTTTAATACAGAATTTTCAAAATAGCCCAATAATAGTAATTTAACAATAGCAATTGATAGGTAACCAACAATTATTTTTTTTTAAATTGGGCACATATCAAAAAGTCTATTATTTACAAGCTAATAAAAAAAAACATTTAGATATTTAAGTTTTAAAATATTAATATAACAATACATTTTCAAGATCGTCCAAGTACCTACATTAGGCATGAATTACAAAAACGTCGCTATTGTAATTAGCCTCTTGCATGGAAAAATCATACCTAGAAGTTTTATTATATTTTATAGGAGGGACATATTGCGCCTTGCTAGGGTATTATATAATGAAATTATTATCAAGACATTTGATTGTGCTCTAGGAGTTACAATATGGCGCTATACAAATTAGCCTCTTGCATGGAAAAATCATATAAAGGAAAACAACACCAAGTTGATCTAATACCTTGATGTTTTGTTATATATTATAGGAGGGACATATTTCGCCTTGCTAGGGTATTATATAATGATATTATTATCAAGACATTTGATTGTGCTCTAGCACGGTAAAACATGACGCACCATAAAATAAAATGAAACGTCTAGTAATCGAATGCTTTCATCAATATCAAATTGCTTACATAGAATTTTACGCGATTGTTGAAGGAACGTTTTAATTTAAATATATTTTTTAACTAACTAACTAACCATCACGCCGTCTCCCCGAAAGGGTAGGCAGATAGAATGGACAGCCACACTTTGATCAATGCGGCACTCCATCCTTCTCTTTTCGCCCCCGCGAGAGACGCGGTGTGATGGGTTGCAACCTCATCGCCACCAATAGGCATCTCCCGCGCACAGTTCGATCGTTCAACGTCTACATAATAAATCTCAAATAAATTATATAAAATTAAATATCACAAATCGTAAAAAAGGTTTGAAAATATAGCAAATAATAAATCCGTTGAAATATTATTCAATTTATTGCTTTTCCACTTGTCTGTTATTGTACATACAAACAAACCAAATGAACTTTGTCAAACAACAAACCATCATGCCGTTCCTCCGGAAGGGTAGGCAGAGAGAATGGACCGCCACACTTCTCATCCTTACATACCTCTCTAGCTTTCCCACATTCATACTACGAGTCATACACGCACATCGATTTTTCCGACTACTAACATGGCCGACCTCTAAAATTTGATTAATTTGATTTTGATTTACATTCCTTTCTGATATCACCATTTGAAATTCTGTCGTACAACGTTCTAACACACATAGGTCTAAGGGTTCTTATATTTACCGCATTTATTCTGCTCTCATCCTTTGTCTGTCGGTTCTATATCTCGCTTCCATTTATACGGCAATGTTTGCTTTCATTGATAAATTCTTGACATGAAATGATCATGGCTACCAATTCTAAAAGAATAAGATTAGTATTGGTTATTTTAAAAAGTAATAAGGCAGAAACATACTATTAACACGCGACGTGGCGTGTTTACTCCCAACCTTCGGCAACACGTCGATCTAGCTCGTCTGGATCGGGTGGCGTGTGCGCGCATGGCGTCGAGTGGCGTGGCGTGTTAATAGTATGTTTCTGCCTATATGGTCCATACAACGGAACAGCTTGATAGAATCATATTTAGACAACTACATAATTTTCCCGTTAGTACTTGAATAAAAAATTTATACAAATTGTTTTCTCTATATACACCTACGAACCTTCTAAATTGGGTAAGTCTGAATCACGTTCAAAACGGTGATTTCGTTCCATTTTTATTCAAATTGCGTGGCATTCCTTTTACCGACAAATTATGGGTAGGCCTTGCAGTACTCGTGAGGTAGTTACCCACTAAGACCAATTCCCCAACTGCAGCCACGTTCATGTCAATCACATTTGCAGCGCCATTAAACTTAATGTTGCCATGTCCGAGTCTCACGCGCCGGGAACAGTCACGGTGATTTTATAGCCCTGTTTAGCAACGCGTAATGAATTAGGCACTATTGAATTGATGATATGAAAGGTGAGATTTCTACTTAAGGTACACAAATCTCGGAATTACATATACTTCTTCTTCTTCTTCACATTTGGTAGACTCAGGGGTCTGTTATTTCAGGCGGGTCCTCTTGAGACGCTGAACTCCAGCTTTCTCTCCACCGGGTCATCCTGGTCGGCGTTGTCCGTTTGGCGTTCCATGTAGAGCTATGTATGGTATCATATTTGAGCTCATCCTTTCTATGTGTTGATGCCAGTATCCCCGTCTTTGACGTCCCCATCTGACCACATCTTCGACCTCGCAGATTTCTCGGATTGCTGTATTCCTAACCCGATCACGTAGGGTTTTGCCATTTTTTAAATGTGAATCCATAACACAAAATGATGGCAAATACATGAGAAGAAAAAACACGTTTTTAATTTTAAAATTGAAGGTTTTGTATTTTATTATATTAAAATGTAAAATAATTAAATCCAATTCATCCGTCCTGGTGATGGATTCTGAAATAATGATCCCTTCTTCATTATGATACTTTTGACATTTAATAAATATAACACGTCTATTTTCTAGTAGTTTTATTATATTTCATGGGAATGACATTGTTTGTCTTCCAAAGGTATTTTCAAGAGCCATTCAATAATACCCTAACAAGGCGTGCATATGACGATGTATGAATATTGAGGAACCTCGATATGTATGTATAGGACAGAGCAGTGTGACGATCCATCATCTTTGCCTATCCCTTCGGGGAAACGGCATGATGGTTAGTACGTTAGTTAATAAGAATGAAAATTCTGAATTTTTTTGAAGTTCTCAACATGGAAACAGCTACATAATTACGCGTCTTTGTGTCCGAAGTTCTTGTGTCAACAGTGTCTCATTTGTGGTATATTTTTCCTGGTTACCCCAAGTTGTGGTCACACAAGCTGACACTGTCCGGCCGCTGAAGCAAGAGGCGTGGGTTTCAGAATATGAATTACACCCCGACATATTTATGCGCCTGTTTGCAGGGTACTTGCGCGAACAGAAGACTAGCGGAGGAATGCGGCAACTGCCAAACGGGTCACGCCAAATTAGATACCTTTTGCTTTCCGCGCCGGCAATACGTGCTATAAATTTCCTTCACTCGGAACACTGTTGTTGTTTATGGCCGCTTGCCATTAGATACTCGGAAGAAAAGTTAACGCCTTTATTGTTGTACAAATTAATTTAATTTCTCAGAAGACCGCTTATTCAATTATACTTATGTAAGGTGTAGCATTGCGTTAAGTATATTTTTAACATATTTTAAGAATTTGATACCTACCTACATTTACTTGTACACTGGTTTCCAATGTTATATATTAGGTTTCCAATTCAATATTAAAACAAATTTAAAAAAATCGGAAAATCTGAAAAATAAATCTTTAATTTGACCAAACTATTTAAGGGTTAAAATCAAGCTTAAAGCGAAGATACTGTGGAATTTCATTGTTCATTTAAAAGGATGATTAAACTTTGTTAAAAAGACTTTTCTTTCATTTTAAATCAGTTGTACGGGTAATGTTCTAATTTTAATAAAAATTTCGTGTAATGAATGTTTTTATTTACTAAATAAACTACACAATCATTCAAAATTAATAAACTTATTGTAAAAAAACTATCAGAAATATAATTAAAATACAATATATTATTTACCCGTTCTCAATAGATGCCTATAAGCTTAATTTGATGAAATAAATGTCTATTCTGCTTTCATCCTTCTTCTGCCAGATGTCTATTGATGAAATAAATTGATTTTATTTAATAATGTCACACCACAAATTAAGTGCTTCATACGAAAGATTTGATTCGATTCTTGAAACATATTGTATTTTGACAATACTTTATTATACTTTTCACACACATGTTTCGGATGGCACTCATCCTTATTCCATGTAAATGATTAACAATATTTTTCTCTCCTAACCATTTCCCTTTTATTTGAAGTCAGCTCTCCTAATTGGACAGCGCCAAGCTTCTCAATCCTGGGATAACCCAAGTAAAAAGGTAAATAATGAAGTTATAAACCCGTATATATTAAAGTATTTAGTTTTAATTGCACAAGTCGTTAATATTTACAGGAACAGCACAAACTCATTGTCAACAAAAAAAAAATCACAGTCGTAATCTGATAAAGCATAATTAGTTCCCACGGATTGCTAAATTTCGTCGACAATTAAGTCCCCATTATGCTAATTTAGTGAAATCAAAACCGTTTTTAGGTTTAGACGAATAAATCATTATTTGTTTAAATTAATTCAGAGTACAGTGCCCTAGTGACTGTTTCCTGATTAGCTTATTATTAGCATTACTAACAAAAAGAGGCCACTTATCAAAAAGCGCGATTCAAAAATAGTTACGAATTTGACAGCTAAAAAGTATTATTTATTGTTTCTTGAAAGATTGTATTAAACTCCATATTAAATAATTAATACGAATGAAAACGTCTGTTTTATAAAAGATTTATTTATATTTATGGGAATGACATGTTTTGACTTACTGAGGCATTATCTAATGTCCATTTGAATGGAGATTTGCTAATATCTGGAAGCGAACAAATTTTATAATTTTTTTAGAAAAATAGGTGTTTTCATTAATATTAAATTTGATATCAATGTTAAAGAAACAATACAAATATAGACACCACTTAAGAATATTAATATTGAAAAAAAATACCAGATTTAAAAAACTTCTATAATTTAAACTAAAAACTTCTATAATTTAAACTATAATCATAAGTGTCATTAAAAAAGTAAAAAATAAAGTCATGATGTTGTGCAACCTCCGATAGGAGAGAAATAGGAAGAAGAAGAAGAATTATAAATAAATCGGAATTAAACTATTAAAAACGTTTGTTTTCTAGAAGTTTTATTATATTTTATGGGAATGACATGTTTCGCCTTTCTAAGGCATTGTGAAATGTCACATTTGATCATGCGTTAGAAAGGCGTAACATATCATTTCCATAAAATATAATAACACTTGTAGAAAACAGGCGTTTTCATTCGTCTTAAATATTTAAATATGGAGTTTTACATAATTGTTCAAGTAATAACAAATAAATGAATATGTTATTTATTTATCAGGAGATGATAAAGGATTCAGTAATGGTGATATATTCCTAACAGCAATAACTGAATCTGTGAGGTCCTTTTTATCTAGTTGTCAAACATTGCGTGCCGAAATTCGTCTAGTATTCAAGTACTGACCTGTCGATCGCGATATGACCATTGTTTCGTTTCCCGCTTACAAAATATATTACAACGCTTACCGTTAATTCCTCTCATTATGTAAATGCTTCGTTGCATACAAAACAATGTGTTACGTTTTGGAAAAAAAAAACGGGCGATAATTTGATGCAAAATATTTAGTTAGAAAAAATTTCACAGTGTGTGATTTGCCGGAACAGTAGTGTAGGCCTGTCAAAAATTTGCCGACTCAATGCGTCTAGGCAAGTTAGAATTAGTTATATTCTAAAGTATGACTAATTTTTAACAATTTTACTTTGACATTGCATTGTTAAATCGTATACAAAATATCTATGGCACCGTATCGCGGTCACTTTTGAAGAACTTTTCCGCCATTATTCGCATTTTTTATAGAGATCGACATCATACTTAAATTTGTAAATTTTTCAAAAAAACTTAAGATATGATCGCTCAGATGGTGTGGACATATGGAACGAACAGATGAGAGAAGGATGGTTAAAAATTGTATACAAGCAGTGTGAATGGAATGATAAACCAAGGACAGCCAAAAAAAACATGGCATGACTAAATTAATCAATTACTAAAATATCATTAAACAAACTATTTCAATATATATGATGCAGTTAGACATACGTAGAATATCGAGATTTCATCTCGGAAAACATCAATGCTTGTTTGGCTATGACTGTGTCTGCCCTTGCTTCAACACCATAAGTTATCATTATTGTATGCTTCATAAATTTCCAACTTCTTCTTCGATGTCTCTACAGCCCATATTGAGCCTTGGCCTGTATCACTCCTTGCCTCCAAGCACTTCTGTCACCTGCTGCGAGTTGTCCAGCGTTCTTCCTCGCCTCACCCTCCCATCGGAGTCTAGGCCTATCGACCCTTCCCCTTCCACCCGGCTGTCCCTCAAGGGTTCGCTTTGGGGCCCATGACGACGGCCGTCTCTCCACATGTCCAGCCATTCTATGCCTTTCCAGTCTAGCATGCACAGAGAGCAAATATCTAATCTTTCAATGTTAACATTTATATTGAGAAAATAAACAGAGGATAATAAATACTTTACTTGTATTTTATCAACAACACAACAAAAAGTATCTTATGGCCATTTTATTCTTAATGGCCATGTCTTTATTTTTAAAACACAAATATTGTTATTTGGTATACAAAACCTCGCCTTTCAAATTCATTTTACTTTATAATTTTAAAAATATAGGATCTACGAATTAAAAACGGTAATATTAATATAATTTATGTAAATTTCAAGACTTGCATGATACAATCTTTGCTAAAAAGCTGTTGCGATCTAAGATTCTTGTATAATTACACATTTGAAGCATAAGACAAGGGTAAAGCAGGTTGTAAGGATTCTGGTCTGTAATTATGCCGTCACCGTTCGGGCGCTTACATTTCCATAAGAAGATTTTAATAACGCTCTTTGATCTTAACGTTGATTCAATATAAAACAACATTTCGACGCGATTTTTCGAGAGTTTGTTGACGAATTCGTATATTGATTTTAAGTAGTACGTGTTCTAGAGTAATTTATTGACTAATTTTAAAAAAATCTCAGTTATTCAAATTTAAATATATATTTTTTAAAAACTCTAATAGAGTTAGGAATCATTAAGAGTCAATAAAGATTCATGTTGTCAATATAACACTGTTTAAGATATTTTTTTTTTGTTGTTGTTATTTTTGACATTTTTAAAGTGGCGACAGAAGAAAATAATCAAATGGTATAGATCGGGCTGACATTGTCTAAGATTTACACGGAAGATTATTCTAGATATCTGAAATTAGTTATTTCCGAAGGCAGAACGTTTTTAAATTATTCTAAAGACATATTATAGGTTCTATATCTTCTTAAAATATATAATTGTATTTTTATTATGCATACGCTATCAAATGTATATGCTCATCATAAATATCACTAATGCGGTATTTAAATTTAAATTTAATTTTAATTTTAAATCTATACATTATTTTATTAAAATGGTAAAAAAAATACTTATTATATATTACGATTTTTTGGCTATCAAATAAAGTTTTAAAACAAAATTTTATTGGAACCATTAATTTTAATATTACAAAATAACAAGTCTTTCCGACATATTTAAAGATAGTCATCATAGCTTCCTGCAGGAATCAAACGAGAATAAATGTAATTTTTTTTCTGAATTACTTGTAATATGTAAATAATAATAATAATAATCATAATATGATACAGCTATTACTGGATATATAATGACTTAATGTGATGCTCAGGGAAGTGTTCATGAGAATTCCGGTCACGGTGAACCCAGAATTCCCGAGTTTGGCCTGCGCCCGACCTTGTGCGCAGAAGTATTCCGGAAAGTCTGGCGCATGCGCGGGCGGCATAACCTGTCTCCTATTCTAACAGTTTATGCCCACGTACTTTCGGATAATGCAGGTACTGTACTAAACATCAACGTTCGAGTTGGCAACATGGCGTTATTCATTTCCCTAACTATTTTTGACATTCAATTCATAAGCATAAATCCATACTACAATAGAAACGAGATTTAATTATGAAAACTAGCTTGGCAGCCCATTATTTATGCCTACCCCTTCGGGGTGACGATGTGTTGCTTAGTTAGTCAAATAATTATTATAGTTCTTCTTCTTTTTCCTTGCTAAAGACTTATATAGCCTATTATCTAGAAGATTGCTCCTCCTGTGAGGTGAATTGGGAATTCACTGTCATTCCATCTTTTAGGAAGTCTTCCACGAGGACGTGCTCCGTGAGGATGGTTGTGTAATGCAATATAGGAATGTTTAGTGATGTCCATTATTTGGACACGACTGTACCAGTCCCCTCCTTCTCCGTCTACTCTATATTAGAATATTATATCCTCAGCCTGATATACCACCAAATGTGGATCCAGGACAGGATTTGGAAAAAATATTGAATAAACCAAACAACTAACAATGTTACTAACTAACTAACCATCATGTCTTCTCTTCCAAGGGGTAGACAGAAATAATGAACTTCCACACTGTTATTTCCTTACATACTTCTCTCGCTTCCTCAACATTCATATATCGTGTCATGCACGCAAGTCGATTTAACCGATTCCTCACGTAGCTGACATTCAATATTTAATACGAATGAAAAAACTTATGTTTTTCTAGAAGTTTTATTATATTTTTTGGAGGTATGACATGTTTCGCCCTTCTAAGGCATTATCAAATGTGATACATTATCAAAAAACAGATAAAATGATAGCATTATCAAATGTGATGCATTATCAAAAAATATAATAAAACTTCTATTAAAACATAAGTTTTTTCATTCGTATTAATTATTTAATATGGAGTTTTACATCGTTGTTCAAAAAACAATAAATAAATTCAATATATGATTTATTTAACAATGAACTTACGGAATCGAAGCAAGAGCAGACACTGTCAGAAACAAACAGCTCTTAAGATTAGCAGAAATGAGAACATTGCGACCTATTGTGCGGAGAACCCTTCGAGATAGGATACCCAATAAAGAAACTTTGCAAATGCTGCAAAATTGAAGACATATTGAGATGGAAAAGACAGAGAAGACGATTCTGGAGGGACCACATCGAGAGAGTGGATCCAGCAAGAATTCCTAAGATCATGGTACAAGAGAGACTCCAGAAGGCCGTCGACCACCAGAGCGATCACCAAAGAGATAAAGAGAAGGCTGGTCATCTTCATCAAAGGAAAAAATTGGATATCCTGCATAAACGTGATATTTTAACAACACTTATAATTTTAGATAAACTTAAGGCGTTAACACTGTGGAATTCCATAATGAAAAAAAAATCGACACTTATAATTATTGAAATTAACTAATAGGTTTCGAAATAACTACACTCGTCTAAATAATATTTTTATTTTAACCCTTATTTTTAATCGAAAGTTTATCACATCTGGTTTGTTTAAAATCAAACAAGTGTTTAATTTATTGTTTCTTGAACAATGATGTAAAACTCTATATTAAATAATTAATACGAATGAAAACGTCAGTTTTCTAGAAGTTTTATTATATTTTATGGGAATGACATGTTTCGATCTTCTAAGGCATTATAAAATGTCTGACATTTGACAATGCCTTAGAAGAGCGAAACATGTCATTCCCATAAAATATAATTAATACAAATGAAAACTGACGTTTTCATTTGTATTAATTATTAAACAAGTGCATTTCAGAAAGCAAATTTTCTTACAACTTCTTATAAATACATAGAGTATTTTAGTTCAAATAAGTTATTTTCTTTAGTACAAATACCTCGCCTGAATACCATATCCCAACGTGGAGAAGACAACCTTTAATGTACTGGTTTATGTTAAACGATAAAGCGAACTTTATGGACAGGTTCAAAGTTGGAAACATACATTTAGGAGTTATAATACTCCGGCAAATACCCAATTACGTGTGGTATGCAACTTTGTATGTAAGGGAAATTTCATTTTATGAACTGCAAATGTTCGAATATTTACCGACTCGTAGAAATTTTTCTTATTTTCTTACCAAGAGAAATCACGTCCGCTAATATATATAACCTAAGTACCTATCCACACATATTCACACGTTTCTCGGGATGTATTAACTTTAATCCAAGCAGATTTAACAGAGATAGGTTAAAATATGAAAAAAAAATTGGAATTGTCGACCTTCGTGGTAAAGTAGTAAGTGCTTCGATTCCCACCCCAAAGGTCCCGGATTCGATATCCGGCAATCGCAGTGTGATTATTACACTGTCTTGGGTCTGGTACGGAATTCACGTGACAGTAAAATAGCGATAGATAAGCTACCTATCACGTGTCACGAGAATCATTATGATAACTATACCCTTAACATCGATTTGGCTCGCGCTGTAAATATGTAAACAACGATTCTACAAAATAATAATATTAATAATAATAATGATAATAATAACAATAACTCAATACAGTAAATAACAGTTTGGATAAGAGCAAATAATCGTCAATGGATAAGGAAAATCTCATTCACATTGACGTAGTGGCGAGGACTGAATGAATTGTTGTTCCGTACAATTAAGAAGTTCTTGATATTAACTACGTTAAAACTGCATTAAAACTATGTTAACACTCGCTTTAAGGTGATACCAAATTCACATTTTCCCTACGGTGCTAAATTCACATTTTCCTCAAGGTACCAAATTCACATTTTCCCCACGGTGCTAAACTCGTAGTATACAGTTAACAGTGTGTTTTGTAATTGTAATGTGTTATATGGTAATTAGATATAGGGATATTTTTAACATGAATAAAACTTCGAATAATATACAAAATTTCAAGAAATGTGCGCAACACGTGCATCACTGCCCACTTGGTATACATCACCGTGCGGCGAGGGTTCCCTAAGTTTATAAAATATAATATATATTCAATGTTTTTAGAATAAGTTTGTAGAAGTATGTTTTCTAAACAAAATATTTAATCTTATAGAAATGACGAGATTCTCCTTCAGTTATATTAACCCGGGTACATATACACAACAACGCGTTTGATTCTCGCTACATTTAAAAATCCTTTCAAAAGCCGAAACATGTCATTACCATAAAATAAAATAAATCTAATATATAGCCCCCTTTAGATGATTATTTCATAGAAATGCCCTCTTTAAATCATCCAATTTATTATTAATAATCTAGAAAACAGAAGTTTCCATTCGAATGAATAATCAAAATATCTGAAACGCAAGAAAATTTGATTTTAATTACTTAATCAATACAAAGTAACGTAAAAAGATAATACAAATGTTTGAAATCAATTTAAATCGTGAAATCTAATATTAACTATGATCCCGTAATCTTTGTGAAAAACGTGGATAAGATTAACAGCAAAAAATGTGGATATCATTAATTATGTGTTTTATTTTTCGAAAAAGTTAAGACAAACTGTTTACAACAAGACTAAGGTCATCCCCAGGCGTTCGGACACAGAGTGCAAGAAAATAATTTGTATGTGTCTATGCATTGGGTGACGATATGTCTTAAAATAATATGCTGTATACCCAACATAGTATAAAATGACATTAAATGAAGCTTGCAAACAATGCACAATACATTTTTAATGATAGATGAGGTCATGGTAATAAAAGTATGCATCGTTCAATGAAACTATGTAGTCGTTTTCCTATGTGATCAAGTGCCGTCTTAAAAAAACAGTTAAATTAAAAACGTATGAATTTTAATTATTGCGAACAATTCGAATTTTGTCATTCATTTTGGATTTTGTCATTTTTCAAAGAACGCATAATAATTAACTAACTAACTAACCATCACGCCGTCTCCCCGAAGGGGTAGGCAGAAAGAATGGACTGCCACACTTTTCTTTCCTGACATATTTCTCTCGCTTCCTCAACATTCATACATCGTGTCATGCACGAGCGTCGATTTCTCTGACTTCTCACATGGCCGACATTCAATATTTGATTTATTTGATCGTACCACGTTTTCCTCAGTCTTCCTCTATTTCTGGTTCCATTTACATCATTAACATATAATTTTTTTACCATTCTTTCTTCATTCATTCTTTCAAGATGTCCAAACCATCTTAATGATCCTTTCATTATTTTGTTCATGACACCATCATTCGCACCGCATTCACTTCTTATATTTTCATTCGACACTCTATCATACACAGAGTATCCACACATTCGTCTAAGAGATCTCATTTCTACTGCATTAATTCTACTTTCATCCTTCTCTTTGCCAGTTCCATGCTTCGCTTCCATACATAAGGGTCGGTAGAAGAACACCATTGTGCACTGCCATTCTAGCTTTTTTGGATAGGTTTTTGTTTGCGATGACAACTTTAAGTGCACCATTCACTTTGTTGCCTGTCCCAACCCTTCTTTCAATATCCCTCTCCGCTCGCCCATCTCTTGTAAACATACTACCATAACCATAACTACCATAACTCGCCCATCTCTTGTAAACATACTACCATAACGCATAATATGTTTTTTATATTATAATAATAATAGATGAAGTCATATTAATAAAATTATAAATCGTTCAATGAAACTATGTACTATTTAACCTTTGTGAACAAGTGCTATCTAAAAAAATATCAATTAAATATGTATGCATCATTCATTCATTTATTTCTCGGCGCTACATCCCGGTGTGAGACTTGGCCTCCTCCACAACGGTCCTCCACTGACTTCTGTCTCTGGCCATCTCTCTCCATTCCCCAGCTCCTTTCATTTTCTCCCAATCTTCTTCCACGCAATCCGCCCATCTTTTCCTCGGTCTCTGCCTCTTGGTCTCTTTTCGCGGGGCACCCATCTGGATATAATTTGTGGTGTTCTACCCTATGGCATTCTTTCCACATGGCCAGTCCACCGTAGGCGTTGGGACTTACAAAATCTCACAACTGTTTCATGGTTAATATGTTGTAAATAATCAAATTATTTTAATTCTAATTCAACATCATTTTGAAAAAATAAACGTAATCGAAAAAATGTGTTTTTTTATAATCTAGAAAATGACATAGTAACGTGTGTACTGAAACCGGCGCTGAATTTGAATTTGAATCTTCAAAATTTGAAATAAATAAATAAAATCATATTCAAAACGTCCATTGAATATCGTATTTCGAAAGTATTAATCAAAGATGATTGCCAAATTACTGCTATAAACCGTTAAATAAATATGGATTTATAACTATTTCGAAAACACCATTAATTAATTTTAAATTATTTTAACTGTAACTAATTTACGCATTTCCAAATATATAGACGTGCATAATGAGAGGTGAATGCCAAGATGAAAATATTAAGATAAACTCTCGTCATTCGTGGCAGTATGCACATAATGAAGTCGGACATGAATTATACATGGGCGCTAGGCTATGATTGAAAAATAACTAGAAATTTGAATGTGACATTGAATAACGATCACGTGATATCGTAATTAGAAACGTGAGGTTGATACCAACTAAGGAAATCTTTTAACGCGTATTTCTTGTATTATTAACGAGGCAATGTTCCAGAATTAATAACACTCGGCCAAAATAACCGTCATATTTCTGTACGTCATTAAATGAGTTTCAAATAAACAAATGACAAGTAAAAAAATATATATATTTTTAAATAGAAATATCAAACTAAGTGCATCAGTACAAATTTATATTCTATCATCATAATATAAATAGGCAAATAACTGAATGTCGTCAAGAAAGAGTACAAAAATATTTTGCATATAAGAGAGAGAGGAATACTTCGATTCTCTCCAAAAGAAATTCGAATAGCACACGATGCGTATGCGCGAGAATGTTTCTGGATTATTTTGAGTTATATTCTGATTATTGTTGTATGACATTAAACAAACAAACAAACCATGAAACCTAATGTAGAATTTGGTTTACTTGCGTGAATATTTCATGGGGTTGCAAATAGTTTTCATTAATACGAATGAAAACGTATGTTTTCTATAATTATTATTATATTTTATAAGAATGACATGTTTCGCCTTTCTAAGGCACCGTCAAAATGTTTACATTGTTGTTAAAGAAGCGATCAATATCATTTTAATAATCAATGTTCAACTATTTCAAACGAAAGTGTTTAATATAAAAACGTTTTTGCAAAGCATACTACTAATCCTCGCTTTATTTCTCCGAAAGATTAGACAGAAAGGATAAACCGACACAATATTCCTTCTTAACTGACTCCTCACGTGTTCGACATATAAAAAATGATTGAATTGGTAATGCCACGTTTTTTTCGGTTCCTTTATTTTTAAGCCTATTCTCATCATCGTATACATCTTCACGATAACACATTAGTTATTCCTATGTATCCAAAACGTTAAAATATCCATTTCATTATTTTGTTCACGCCTTTTTCATTCGCACTGCATTCACTAGTTATATCTGCATTCAGCAATTTAATAAATGTATATGTGAATCACTAAAGCGCTATCCGGACATTGAAATAAAATGCAGAATTGAAGTTGCACGAGCTGCATTTAATAAAATGAGAACCTTATTTTGCAACGATAATCTTAACTTGAAAATCCGACAAAGAATGATCAAAGGTCTGTTCTACTAATGGCTGCGAAACCTGGACTCTAAAAGGAATGTAATGAACCGGTTGGAGGCGTTCGAGATGTGGATATACCGCAGAATGCTACGTATACCGTGGACCGATAGGGTTAGTAATCCAGACGTACTACAGAGAGCCAGAGCCAATAGAGAGCTGTTGTCGAGTGTTAAAATTAGAAAGGTCTCATATTTTGGTCATATGCTAAGGGGAGAAAAATACCATCTCTTTCGACTGATATTAATGGGTAAAGTGGAGAGAGGCCGGGGAATTGGTAGAAGGCAGCTGTTCTGGCTGCGGAACATTAAAAAGTTGACAGGAATTACAAAAGTTCAGAAAGTGTTCCAAGTGGCGCAGGACAGAGATGTCTTTGCTGCAGCGATCGCCAAGGTTGGGGGGACCTGACACGGCACCGAAAGAAGCAGAATATGTGAATAAGGATAGTAAAATATATTTATTTTATAATACAATACATAGTATGAAATATAACATACGACAAATATGAACGCAAGTAAAATCTGACAATTGTTTTGTGATTGGGTTTGAATTAAAATTTTAATTTTAGATACGAGGTGCTGAGAAATAGCGTGTCTAAGTAATTAAAATAATAATAGGTTATAAACTAATTAATTTTGCTTGGATGGTAACTTTTGCGTTTAAATCATCGTTTTTTTAGGCGCGAGAATGTAAATCAAGGTGAAAATATTATAACAACTCTTGGCAAGCATTCTCCGAAATAAATTCCGGGTGTGGTGTTTCCGGTTTGATACTTCTAGATATTGCTGTTCGGTAGGATATGTGGAGGAATGTTTTTATTAGTGCGGGCACGAAGATCACATTTTTAATCACTATTTAATAATATTCGATTCGAATGAAAACGTCTGTAGAGGAGGAGGTGGATATAGGTCTCTTCCAATTTCCTCCACTCGTCTCTATCCTGCCCCCTTTGTGTCCAAGATTTTCCAACCTTTTTGACAACATCATCGGTCCATCTCATCGGTGCCCTTCCGACACTTCGCCTATTTGCCCATGGTCTCCAACTGAGTATCCTGGGAGCCCATCTGTTGCCATCTTGTCTAGCCAAGTTTTCAGCCCATTTCCATTTCAGTTTTGCCACTCGGTCCATGACGTCAGCAACCCTGGTGCGGCGTCTGATTTCTTCATTCCTTATGCGGTCACGCAAGCTCACACCAAGTATCTGTCTTTCCATGGACCTCTGTGTACACTTGAGCCTGTGGACACTTTTTGCTGTAAGAGTTCCGGTATAGAATACTTTATTAATCTTTTAACCGGCTTCAATTTTTAAAATAAAAATTCTCTTAACGTCATTTTGCCTCTTTGATATTAACCTTGTGCGATATAATATTTAGTTTTATTTGTGGCTTGTTTTGTTTTTGCAGCAGAGACAATGGGAAGTGGCGTGTGTGCCTTTCTTATTGTTTTCGGCGCCGATATCCATCAAGAGGCTTATTCCGATGACACCATTTACCTTGAGTCGGTTTACCGAGTCATCAAAAATTAAAACCAGTTTTTACATTAAAGTAAGTACAAAATTGTGTTTTTAAATACCCGCACGGGTACCTACTTCATCACGTTTGTGTGCATTTTAATATTATGAACAAACCTCAAATAACATATATAGATACATACACACACATACACATTCGCTTAAATTAACGTGTGGTAGTGTAAATCCGTAAACATTGTAAATATATTATGCTTGTTTTATGTACTCATATTTGTATATTAACGCTTCATTCAGAAAACTTTAGAAATAATCCTAAGTTTATTGCATACCATAATTTTTCTTTCATATTCTTATAGTAAATAATGAAAACAAAAAATATACAATATATAAATTTTCTTTATTATTATATTATGTGTGCTTCCACTTGTATTTAACGTCGACGGGTTTCGGCAGCTTGCTGCCATCTTCTGGGACCTACATCAAAATTGATTTAGTTTATTTTTTGTGTGATTTTGGGTAACAACGTGTGATTACCACAATGTGGCATTACCACCACCACATTACCCTGAAGATGGAGACTGCAAAGATCTCCGAAACGTCGGTCAAGAAGAAGAAAAAACTAAATCAATTTTGATGTAGGTACCAGAAGATGGCAGCAAGCTGCCGAAACCCGTCAACGTTCAACACAAGTGAAAGCACACTAAATATATAATAATAAAGAAAAAAATATTTGTCTTTTTCTTTTTTATATACTTCGTATATAAAAAACTAACTTTAAAAAAAATTAAATTACATATCAGACATGTTTCGGATAACCGGTCGTTCTTCAGTGATACATATTATAAATATCAGTTTTGACAAATGTTATAAAGATTTATTTTGGAACGTTAATGCTTTTGTCATAACAAATATTATGAATCAATTTAAAATTTAAAATAAAATTATAATTTAAAGTTCTTATTGGGGTTCAGGTAATTACTAACAACAAAGGAAATAAATCAAAGATTGGACTTGACTTTAAATTCATTTGATTACTTATAACATTTTCTTTATTTTTAATTGCTTTTATGAAAGTTATCGCCATTATCTTTATTAAATGAATGATCTTTTTTAATGAGGTGGTTGGCAAATTCATTTGAATTTGCTAACCACCTCATTGATCAAATATCTGCCTTAGAAAAGCGAAACATGGCATTCCATCTAAAATATAATAAAACTCCTAGAAGGCAGATGTTTTCATTCATATTGATTATTTAATACGGAGTTTTACATCATTGTTCAAGAAACAATAAATAATATTTTTAAGCACGTAACAGCCGCCACTGGCGCCGCCTGTGATTTGTTAATAAAGTTGTTTAGAACGCTGACATTATAAATGTTAGATATGTTTCAGATTAAATGGGATGGGTGAGATGGTTACCTGACCGGCTAGCTGCCTTACTGGTTGTAGTATTGAATTAATATTATGTAGATTAAAATGAAAGAATGTTTGGGAAAAATAGGCGTATCCATTTAATAAAGTTTTTTGTTTGTTTGAGAATTAAAAGTAGGTGGAAACAATATATGGTTTTGTTAATTTTAATTTTATTATAATAACTTAACCCGTGTTGTGTAGCTTGCTATATTTGCAGTATACAAAATGCTTTCAAACTCTGACAAACTATATTTGTCCCTCATATATGAATGTATCTTATAAACAATTGATGGTATTATTTGAAATTTCATGGTAGAAGTTCATTGTGAATAATGATGTTAATTTTGTTTGTAAAAAATCGTTTGAAAATGTATATTTAGTTAAAATCAACTGATGTTTGTGGCTCTGACCGGTTCCGGCAGCTCGCTGCTATCTTCTGGTTTATCTTATAAACCTGTACATTAGGTTCCATACTCTTCTCTTCATCTTCTTCCTTAGCCTATTCCCGTCCACTCCTGGACAAAGGCCTCCTCCATTCGCTTCCATGTCAGTTTGTCTTGTGCAGACAAATTATCCAGGTTATTCCGATATGTCTGTTCAGATCATCCTTCCGCCGTAGTTGCGGTCGCCCTGCACTTCTTTTTGCCGTCCACGGTCTCCAAGTCAACAGTCTTCTTGTCCATTTTTCATCTGAGCTTCTGGCTACGTGACCTGCCCATTGCCATTTTAGAGTCGCCATTACACGTCATTATACGTCGGTTCCATAATACAATACTAAATTGCTCTTTATGGTGAACTGTGATTATCTGTCTGAACTATAAAAATAGCCAACCGTAGATCGAGATCATTTTGTACTGCAAATGAAGCCAGTCACATAATGGGGGTTAAATTAGTCTACACATTCAAACGCGAGTCATACACACAAGTCTCTTCCATCTAACGTGGCGAATCTATAAAATTTTGATTAATTTGTTTATGGCATATTTTCATTAGTTTCATACTTCATTCACATTGATAAAGTATACTTTCTTAACCATTCTTTCTTCATCCATACGTTCCATATATCTAAATTCGTTGGAAAATATTAGTATTTGTTGTAGTATATGGGTATTTATTTATTTCTTCTTCTTCCTCAGCCTATTCCCGTCCACTCCTGGACAAAGGCCTCCTCCATTTGCTTCCATGTCATTCTTTCTTGTGCAGACTGCATCCAGGTTATTATGTTATAAACAGACTCGTCGGAATAATCTAGATGCAGTCTATTTATTTATTTATTTATATAAAATACACAACATTTAGGCGACCCATTTAGACACAAAACGGTAACAACGATAAAACAACGACATGAAACCAAAAAATCATACATATCAGAAGGAACCCAAATATGTCGATGTCAGCGAGGCAGTACTCTTTCCAGAATTTGCAATATATTTTTTATAAACATTGCCTCACTGACACTGAATCCTCCAAATACGAAATGATTAGATTCAACGTCCGGTATTTAAATATGCATGAAATATTTCATTGTAAACATACTATTTAAAAAATGTATTAATGCGTAATTATTTCAAGCACCTGCGAATGTAATAAGGAAGACATAGTCTCATACGCACCTGATATTAATCATGCTACCTTAACAATACCCCGGCTAAGTTATGTTCACACACTAATTAAATGTCTTACCCATAATTCTCTTCCTTGATGTAAAATTCAGATTTTTCCCAACAACACACAAAGGGCTCTAGATTTTACCTACGTACCAGAAATCTCGATTTGATATTATTCTTAACACACGCGATCTTCCACTTCTTTGTATGCTACCTCATCTATGTGGGGTACAAGACTCGATGGATTTTCTTCATTCGAATCTATTTCGCCCACTGATGTTAAATATATCCAGGTGTAAATCCAGGATTTGTATACAGGTATAAGTATACATTCACAAATATTTGGTCTTCAAATATTCTGGTCAAAATTCTTTGGCACATAGAATGGAATAATACTCCTAGCGGCTTCTAACAATATGTTGGTCGACAGCCTTCACATTGTGTTAATAAGGTAGTTTGCTAAATGCCGAAAATCATTCTCCATAGATGGCGTTAGTGGGTCGGTTGTTTAGGTTAATTCTTGAAAAAATTCACTAGTGCAACCAAATCTACATAGATGGCTGACTGAAACTGCCACGTGAAGATAAATATGGATTTTGAAGTATATATACATCTTCCAAAATTTGTCATGCATGATCACAATAACAAAGGTGGAATGGGGAATGTTGTAATTACATAAAGCGTGCGCTTAACCCAACCAATGACAGGTCATAAGTCCTGTAAACACCTTGATCATCCATGTTCAGTTTCCAGTTTACGTCTTCGTCTCTATTGAGATACAATTAAAAAAATAAAAATAAAAATAAAAATGTTAAATACTTTGGAAATTGAAAAATATTTTAAACCACCATTTAATAAAAAATATTAAAAAAACACGACATGTTTCGGAGGATACTTCCTCCATCTTCAGGTGTAAAAATATAATAAAAACTAAACAAAGAAAAACCAATAAAAAACTAATATAAAATTCGTTACATAATTAAAATTTAAAAATTATCCTGGGCTATTTGTTATAAGTAGGTACTAACAATTATTTTTTAACAGTAAGAACCAATCTAGCCGTCTCCCCGAAGGGGTAGGCAGAAATAATGGACTGCCACAATTTTCTTTCCTGACATATTTCTCTCGCTTCCTCAACATTCATACATCGGGTCATGCACGCGTGTCGATTTCTCTGACTCCTCACATGGCCTCACATGGCATAAAAACATATAATTGGAAAATACGCGTTATCAAAGAGGGTTGTTTTTTTCTTCATGGTTTACATGTTTAACCTTATGAGGACGTTAAATTACAGAAAAAACATCAACAAGGCATGGCATGCGATTCAAATTTAAAGTTCCTAGATCTGATAACTTCATTTCGTCTTTTCTCGGCACTTGTTTCTCTATTCTGTGTGTTATATCATAATGAAAACGTTCTCGGCGTCTTGTGTTGTAGGTAATTCGGGTAATAGTTCCTGCGATGCACGTAGAGAAATAATGTTATTATAGCTGTTAGCACCGAGGGCAAGACGATAGACGAACGAAGCCGCCTCTCTTCCTGGTACAGAGAAAGAGAAGAGTAAAATAACGATCCAGCATTTGTTACGGATGCGCCCCTCTGTAACATGATTGGATGTATTCCACTGCAGGGAACACGAACATTTTTGATTAATATGTATGAAAACATCGGTTTTCTAGAAGTTTCATTATATTTCATAGGAATGACATATTTCGCCTTGCTAAGGCATTGTCAAATGTGAATTTTAATTTGGTATTCATTATTTAACATCGCAAACATTTAAGTTACATTTAGTTATAATATAAAGGAAATGCAGTGCGAATTATTTCGAAGGTCAATTCTTTTCACCTATCCATTCGAAAAGATGCAGTAATGGTTAGTTTTTTTTTATTACACATGTCGATTTATAATAATATGGGAGTATCGTGAGAAGACTATCATTACTGATACCCCACTTTTAAATACTCAATGTAGCGAAATATATAATTCCAAGAACTTCCATAAGAAAAGACAATTAAAAATAGTTACTACAATGTCTCACATAACATAAATAGGCAAAAATCCGGACGTTATCAAGAAAGAGTACGAGAATATTTTGAGTGCAAGAGAGCAAGAAAGAAACACTTCGATTCTTACCACAAGTCATTCGAAATGTACACGATGCGCAAGCCCCTTGAACGTTTGGATTATTTTGAAATTTGTTCTTATTAGTGTTGTATAATAGTAGTGTAGAAAACAAAAGGAGAACAATTTATAAGGGGTTAAAATTATTACTTCTGTGAATATTTCACGGGTTGTAACTATAAATGATCTTCATGGATCCACGTGTGCTAGTTTTTAGATTTCCGTTAGAATGTTTATTTTTTTAATATTTTTTTTTTTAATAATTTATTACCCTTGTGGATGGCTTTCGCATAGACTCTGTAAATGTATTTAAAATAAATATTGTATAGATTCCTAGAACTGAGAAAATAATTGCATACCGGTAAACCCTATAGACACGCGATGGGCACCCAGTTGAAAAAGTAGAAGTGTGAAAAAATACTGTTTAAAACAACATTAACATTACTGTTAAAAGTTTTATGTTATTTCGTTTGATTTTCTTTAAGTCGTTTTGGGACTTTTTTTACAAATAATACATAAATAATTCAAAACATTTTAATGATTTATCGTTAAATCAAAACTTTTGTATCAAATATTGAAAAAAATAAACTTTACACAAAAAAGTGTTGAAATTTCTGGCATCACAACATATCACAATATACGAGTATTTAATGGACTGTCACCTTCTTCTTTTCTGATTCCATTTAGATTTCTCTTAATATAAGTCAAACTCGGTTATTACGAACAAGAAAATAGCAAGATCTCGGATGTAACGAGGAAACAGATAATTCATGTCTTCGTGTGATGGGTATTTTTGTAAGCATTTAAACATACCTATTCTCTGATATAACAAGTAATGCTTATAACGAGAAAATTAGGTCCTGTCTTCCTCGTAAAAACCAAGTTCGACTGTATTTACTTTAAAAAACTATCCAGCAATGGAGTGTACCTACAAGCTAATATTATCGATATAAATGCAATATTATCGATATTGATGGTCCAAGTTATAGCATATAAATTGGAGTGACATCTCCATGCGTTATCTAGCAATACGTTAATGGCGGTAGCTTTTTACATTGCGTTAATAAAAAGATCTTCTGCTTAATGCTTAAATCCAATCTTTATAGATAGCGCTAGTGTGTAGATTGAAACTAACATGTGAAGTTTGGTGTTACATATTAACATAAATACAACTTCCAAAAATTTGTCAGACATAGTGGTCGTAAGAAAGTGGAATGGGGAATGTTGTATTACATAAAGCGTGCGCTTAACCCAACCAATGACAGGTCATAAGTCCTGTAAACACCTCGATCACCACATTCCGTTTCCAATTTGCATCTTCGTCTCTATTGAGATATAAATAATATTATTTCTTTAAAAAATTAAGAAAAATTCCTTCCTCATGAAACGTTCACACTTGAAAATAGAATACTATTTTTATGTTTTGGCTCAGTTAACACGTACGAAGTGTTGTGTGTATAGAAACAGGTTTTCAATTTAAATAATCGGTACTTAATCCAATTGTGTCGGATACAGATATTTTAGCGTTAGCGAAGAATGGCCATTTGCAAGTCAAATACCTATTCTACTATTGTTAAGGACATACCGTCTCACTGATGTCATCGAGCTTTATAAGATGGCGGTTGGGCTAGGATGGAAATAAAAAATAAATAAAGAAAATACAAATGGAACACACTTGAATAGTTTATTAACCAATAAGCATCTGTGAGATATGGTTACCACTATACGAGCCACTACATACATAAATTGTTACATAGATTATTTTAAAAGTATATACGATCTCTTATAATGCGAAAATTCTGAAACGAAAACTTCAATGTTAATAAAAAAAGTGTTTTTAATCTCAGTTATTTTAATGGAATCAATATGCTTGTGTTGACATATAGGTAAATAAATACACATATATAATATTTTATTTTGTATGTTTTTAGATAAAAAAAAGTCAATTGTTACATAAGTTTAATAATTATCAAATCAAATCAATTTATTTCATCAAAATTAAGGTTAAAGGCATTTATTGAGAACAGGTAAAATGATATATTGTATATAGTACCAGAAACGCATGAAAGATTGTTCGATATTAGGAAGACAAGATACTCTAAACAATCTTGAGTATTTGCCTTCTGAACGTATTTTCACTAATATGATATGTAAATTCTTCATAAAATTACACATATCAATGTGGGCATTTAAAGCGATCACCGTGTTTTGATAATGCATTTAAATTTAATAAAATATTAATTACAAAAAATTTAAACAGCATTTGCGTTGATTTCTCAAACCTGTATATTTATAAAAAAAGAAAAAAACGAATGAAAAAGTCAGTTTTCTAAAAGCCTTATTATATTTTATAGGAATGACATGTTTCGTCCTTCTAAGGCATCAAATGTTTGATAATACCTTAGAAAGGCGAAACATGTCATTCCCATAAAATATAATTAAACTTCTAGAAAACTGACGTTTTCATTCGTATTAATTATTTAATATGGAGTTTTACATCATTGTTCAAAAAACAATAAATAAACAAATACAATAATCAATACACACAATTTTTTATATTAGCTTTTCAAATATATATTAATAGTATTCATCAATTAAATAAAACGACAAAAAACGTAAATTTACGTTTTCTGTAAAAATATGAAGCGACCATTACAATAAACTATAGGATAAAAGACTACGTCTTTTTTGTCATAGAAGTATATAAATAATGAATGTATACATTATATCTCAAACGACCATAGAAAATTAAACGAGATTTTTTCTCCTGACTTGGATTGACCACGTATGCCGGGCCGGAGAAGTCAGATCCATTAAAACTATACATATGTAAACCATGAACGATTTGTTGGTTGATTCTTAGAAACAAAGGATTGTGCGTTGAGAGCAGATAGCATTCCATCGTAGAACGTTGAACAGCGTCATAAAGAAGGCCCAGACTCTAGAAGAATGATTTCCAAATCGTAAATTGTATAAAGTCGTTATTAATAAATGAAGTAAACTCTGAAATTATTAAGAGTTTATTATTGTTTTAATGGAAACAATACTGTTAAAATGGATACTAAATCGCCGTCGATGCGAACCAGCCTAGCGAAACCGGTCACTGACAAAATATAGACAAAAGTGGAAACAATTCTTTAAAAAACGTCGTTTATTTAATTATAATATATCAAGAAATCTGTTCTTTTAGCATTTTTATTATACTTCATGGAAATTACATATATCGTCTTCCTAGTGAATTTTTAGTAAGTTTGCAATGCAATGTAAATTTAAAAAAATGATAGCAAGGCGAAACATGACAAGCTAAAAAATATAATCAAACTTCTTAAAAAACGTTTTTTTTTGTCTAAACTGTTAAATTAAAATGTATGTTTTAAGTATCACAATTGTATTTTTATTTTTCGCGACAGCTGTTTCGTCAACCTATTGACATCATCAGGTGTTATAATAATGTTTAATAAACAATAAAGAAAGTTTTTCAAAATAGTCTATTGTTTTGGCCGAAATACGATGATACATTTGTTGTCAAACTGTTAATGAATAAACTTTGTTTTTTGTATAATGTACAATTGTGTTAAAAAAAAAAAAGTTTATTCATTAACAGTTTAAAGTTTTTTAATTTAACAGTTTATAATATTAAAGTTTCATAGTGTTTCGGCCAAAACAATGGACTATTGAATTTTTTTTCTTATTAAATATATTTCTACTGACTTTAAGACTATCGATTCGACTAGACATATCGTTGTAATTGAAATGTTGAGATTTATTTGGTTGTCGATCCCCTCCGATAGATAATCCTCCCCGTCCTCGGGCCGGACCACACGCGAGATGCATAATAATTACCCGGGATACCACAAGGAGTGGGTACCCACCTGGATAAGGTACCCGGGCACTGGGGACCCGCGTCCCGAGTCCCGGGGAGCGATACGCTCTGATGGTGACGCCTAAATGTAGTTAACATTTTAACATGTCAACTTGCTAGGGGTGGTTTTTCAATGATTGTTTTAGGTGACACTATGTTATGTTTTATGTTTTCCAATCAATTATCTGTGATGGTAAATAATTTTAATTCAAATGGAATCCTTTGTAATAAATAATTGTTTTTTGTATAACGAAAAAAAGCGTGATGAATTGAGGCATAAGAAACTCTTTCAATAAGTTCACAACTTTTTTTTAGCAATGATATTAATCTCAATGATAAATATTATCTTCTTCTTCTTCGATGGCCCTACAGCCCATATCGAGCCTTAGCCTCCAGTATTCTTCGCCTCCAACTCCTACTGTCCTCCGCTTCGACCCTCCAATCTGACACTCTTAACAATCTTGCTCCATCTCTCCCAACTTCATCCTCCCATCGCAGCCTTGGTCGTCCAATTGGTCTTCTACCACCTGGGTGCCACTTCAGCAATCTTTTTGGGGTTCGCGATGACGGCATCCTCTGCACGTGACCGGCCCATCTCAGTCTATTCAATCTGACCTGTGTGGAGAGACTGGGAGCTTTGTAAATATGGTTCAGCTCGTCATTAGTTAAATATTATATAACCGTTAATTCAAAAACTTTGTTTTATATCACAAATTGTATTTATTTTACTTGTAAACATTTTGACATTTGATATATATTTTTGTAACACCTGATGATGTCAACATTGGTTGATGTAACAGCTGTCGTAAAGTAAAATAAGTACAATTTTTGATATAAAACAAAGTTTTTCCATCTCTCATGCGTTCGTGGTACTATGTTGTATTTTTATAATATTTTACCTGTACTCAATGTGCGGGAAAACGTTGTATGATAGAATACCGAACGATGAAATAAGAAAGAAATGTAAGGCAGATTAATTAAGAAAGGATCTCTGAGATGGTTTGGACATATGGAACGAATGGATGAGAGTAGAATAGTTAAAAAGTTGTACACAAGCAGCGTGAGTGGGAAAAGAAGCCGAGGACGACCGAGGAAAACATGGCATGACCAAATTAATCAATTACTAAAAGGCGGCCACATTCGAAGTCGGAATAATCGACGTGCGTGCATGGTACGATGTATGAATGTAGAGAAATCCCGAGAGGTATGCCAGGACAGGCCATTGTGGCGATCCGTCCTCTCTTTTTCTCAGATGCCCTAAATATTTTGCTGTTTGTAATGTCTTTTAAGTTAATAAACTGATTTTATTTGATTTGAAATCCGATAGGTAAAACTTGAATTAAAAAACTGTGCCTCGTCCGCGGGGTTGATTACCTAATTCTAAAGGATTGCCCGATTCGGGTCTAGTCGGCCGTTTAACCCGCTACGTGAGTTTACTGAAGCCACCCTGTAGCTAATGTGACATTTATTGTGGTTATCTTCTAATGCGGACGTCTTCTTTACCGGTATGCGGCAGGCTGCAGGATATCCCATTTCACGCTAGGTGGACGCGACAATTGTTTGAGAACTTCGCTGTAATATGAACCGGAACGATAGAACAATAATTCTTATTAGATAATGTGTGTCTTTTCGGAGTTTCGATTCTAAATTATAAACATAACTTTTCTGTCTATTGTATTCTGTAACCATAACAGCGTTTAAGAACAAATAATAGATTGGTGGTTGAACCTATATCATTCATATGCTATAAAAAGTTTATTGTCACAAAAACACAAGGTAACCTCTCAAATTTCTTAACGTATTTTTGTCATCTTGATTGTTTTTAAACAAAAGAATGATTCAAACTATACACGCTTTTTAAATAGGGAACACCCACACGGATTATTTGAATTAAAAATGGAATGTGATTTATTACAATAACAATCTATAAATATAGTAGTACGGAAGACAATAGCTTAACTCCAAATTCAAGGAATGTATGAAATTACTTGAATAGTGTAAATGACTTTACTTTTAAAAATAGTAAATGTATAACATTATATTACAATTTCTTCCATTTTTTTTATAACTGAGTTGATATCGCCGTTAACATCGATATACCAGTATTCTGTGTCGAATCCAGTCACTAAAAATGTTCAAATAGATCTTCTAGTTTAAAATCTGTTTCCATCACGAAAATTCTTACAAAGATTTAGATATTTTAATAACTTTTGAAACACATCGACATACTGGACCCAGTCTGTCTATGCCAGCAAACCTGTCGAAACCGGTCGCTGTCGAAATAAAGACAAATGTTGTAGTAGTCATAAAAAATAAAAATAAAACATAGTTTTTTAATTATGATTTAAAATGATCTTCCATCAAGAGATTACAGTTAAATCATTTGATTATTTTTACAACATTTCTTTGCATTAATAATAAATATGTTTCGGACTGTTCACGCCTATTTTTCATTTGGAAATTGTATTTTATTTTTTTTAATTTATAATTTTCACATTGAAGATGAACGTATGCAATCCAAAACATGTATGTGAAAAAGTGTTATAAAAATACATTTTTCAAAAGTTATTCAAATATGAACCCGTAACAGAGAGTGATGGCGAATACTTGGTTGTACGTATACGCATGTATTTAGTATTAATTATGTGTATGTATAATGTATATCTAATGGATACTTTCAACGTGCGTGGGCGAAAATGCAGGTTCACCAAACACGTCTCCAAGTATGCACAAGTACCTACTTTTGTATGTAGACATATCTGTGGGTAGGTATTAATACCTGTACCAACGCCTAACAACTTCATTGCTTCTGTGGAATGCCATTGATGTCACGTGAAATTTTTCTAATGCCCGTAAAAACGAAATCCATTGACGGTGAAACGTACCTCTTTTGTTCTGGTCCCCCGGCCCGCTCCGTGGCCAAAACGGCGCCCTTTCAGTTTTCGAACATCAGACCTGCGAACAAAACAAACAAAACGTTGTTATACAATTCTCTAATACATTATATTGTGTTGAATTTGGTGCATCCGTCAGGTATTTGGGTGTGCGTTGTGTAGGAATGTCTTAAAAATACATGGGAACTTTTATGTGACTATTATTTTGGATACTAACTACCACTTTATTTCAACGGATCAGTAAGCTCTGATAATAGAACATCACATTCATCTAAAATTTAGCATCCTCGATTTATCGACATTATCAAATAATTTTGATTTAGTAACTTCATTTGTTATGTTATTTTATATCATTGTATTTTAAATTATTTGTTTTATATTTATTTAGTGGATGTTGGACGATCGAAGTGTGCGCGGGAGATGCCTATTGGTGGCGATGAGGTTCGCAACCCATCACACCGCGTCTCCCGCGGGGCGAAAAGAGAAGGATAGAGTGCCGCATCGGTTAAAGTGGGACAGTCCATTCTTTCTGCCTACCCTTTCGGGGAGACGGCTTGATGGTTAGTTAGTTAGTCATTTTCCCGTGTTTCGTTATACAATTGGTACTACCAAATATTATTATTTAATGGTGTCTGGAGGGAACTACATTTGATAAACTAAATTAATCAATTACTAAATTACTAAAAAGGTAGCAATATTCGAAGTCTATAAAATTGACGATGTATAAATATAGAAAAAATAAAGGCAAAACATTTGACTATTGTTTTGTTTTGAAATACGATTTTTTTTATTTTATAAAAAAACTAAATTTAAAATTTTTCTAACATTAAAAAAAAATGCAATCGATAATATATATTTTAAAAAATTAATAAAAACATTTGTTCCTTGCGAATATTGTAAGAGATTAAATTACTAAAAGCTTGTGACTATCAGGAAGGCCATCGAATGCATAAAGAGATGGCTGGACGTAATCATCCCAAGACAGCTCACCGTCACAAATACGTCAGATGACCTATATCAAGAGGAGGAAGAAGATTTGTTTTATATCTTATGAGAACTTTACACTAGTATTTTCATCTATTCGTTTCTTAGTATCGCTTCAGTTATTAACCCAGTTAGTTTCATAAATAATGGTTATAATTAAAAAAGCAATTAATATAGAAATAGCTACCGCTGTGATATAATTCGTTAGACACGAGAAACATCAAGTGAAGATTGAAAATGATCATTTTAGGTTGAATTGTCAGCGGCTCCAGATCGTGATGGCGTTTTTTTGTACAGACACTTTTTTTCGCTTCTTGTGAAATTCCAACCAAAGACCCTAACACTTAATGAGAAACTAATTAAGAGAAATGTTTTCATCAATTTTGCAATAAAATTATTATTTTTATTAAGAAGTCATTGACTGAAATTTTGTAATTTACTTGGTTCACTGATCTAACTGCGGAAGGGCAAGGAACTTAGATGAGTACTAAACGAGGAAATTATATTAAATTATTTTATTATCGACCGAAGCTACTTTTTATTATATGTATCTGTGGAATCACTTGGGTTCGTGTCTTACCCATTCGTCAAAATTTTCTGAAATATTGTAGAACTATAGATCACAAGTTTCCAACTTTTACTTACCTACCGCCCCCTTAAATAAAATACGTACCGATCCCTTAAATAGAATCCAAACCCCTTCTTAAATAAATCTACGTACCGCCCCCTTTACACATAAAAACACGCTGAATCCGATTCTTGAAATCAAAAATATAACAACATTAGGGACATGGCCCACTTTTTTACGTAGTGTTTCGATGGCACCTCTCTTATATGAAATATACGATATAAAACCAATTTTGAATATTAATCTAAAGTGGAAAAAAGTGTTTTCAGACAAAGAATTTTGTTTTTTTGAATGTATACAAATACTTGTAGACAAATACTGGATTTTACCCATTACGGGTGTATTAATCATTAAGAATTAATTGTATCTTGAGAGACGAAGATGGGGAATGTTGTATTACATAAAGCGATCGCTTAACCCAACCAATGACAGGTCATAAGTCCTGTAAACGTCTCGACCACCATATTCTATTTCCAAATAATTTACATCTTCGTCTCTATTGAGAGAATTTTGTAATCATCTATTATTATTTCTTCACATAAATATCTCTCAAATGCATCCTTCTAGTGGTGGGATATTTTTTATAGGACAAGTTTCGAGAGAATATGTAAGAGAGCCAAGTCAAAGTAAAATTCATTTTTTTTATATTATGTATTGAACGTGAGAATACAACCGCATGTCGCTGCTGTTTATGTAACTAGAGGGAAACGCGCCAAACACTTCCATTGCAAGAATGTTAACGATATAAGTGCATGTATTATTCATCTGAGTTCCAATTTCGAATTCTTTTGACGAGAACTTACTTGGAATAGTTGTTACAATTTGACAATTTTCGCCTTATAAGGAAATTATCATTATTAACGCGTTGGTGGTGAGTGCTTAGAGTGCTTCAATTAAAAAAAATAGACTTTAAAAAAAAATTATTTGTATTATAATATCGTAAAAATGATATGAATACCAAGTAATTTTGATGTAATTTCTATCTTGTTTTACGCTTGTGACTTGTTTTGGCGTGCTATAGCATTATCGAATGGTGCAAAAAACGGCTAAGTGCATACAGTTAACGGAAGAAAAATTTGAAAAACGATTATTAATACTAAAGAAAACGGCTGTTTTCTTGAAGTTTTAGAATAATTTATGTGAATGATAAGTATGTCTCTTCTTGCGTCCTTGAAGTGAATGAAAATAAATTATCATTATATCACATCAACATGGTGTGTTCTATGTTCTACGTTTTAATGAAAAAAATTAAAAAAATGTTTTAAATTGGACGAATTTTTATGAATTAAAAAACTGTTTTTTCCAATTTTACAAGTCGAAAAAACTGTTTTTTAATTAATATAAATTCGTCATTATGGAATTCCACAGCGTTAACGCCATAAGTTTATCTATTTTTTAAAGGTATATTTAGTTAAAATCCACATATGTTTGTGTCTTAGACCGGTTTCGGCAGTTCGCTGCTGAAATTTACAAGCAACAACAGTAATTTCTTATAATTTATTTTCATCAATATTCTATATTTTATGTGGAGTAAAACACCATTGTTCAAGATATAAAAAATATTTGATTTTAAAATAATCAAATGATTAAATTTGTCTTTTTTATGAATTAAAACACTGTTTTTTCCACTTTTGAGTTTATTTTTCTCGACATGTTTCGAAGTCTTACACTGTCATTATCGGGAGAACGATATGAACAGTTTATATGGTTCTCCCAATGATGAAGATGTAAGCCTTCAAACATGCAGAGAAAAATAAACTCAACGTGGAAAAAACCAAATCGTAATTTAAAATTCCACAGTGTTAACGCCTTAAGTTTATCTACTTTTGTATTTATTTCGACAACGACCGGTTTCTCCAAGCTCACTGTCAAAGAAATACTTATCGCACGCTTAATAGTAAACTAACCGATTATGGTTTTGGTCATAATTCAGTTAACATAAGACAGAGGCTTGTGTTAACGCTATCCATCGTTTTGCGTTAAAATTAAGTCACAATTCCGCTAATTGACCTCCATTACACTATATCGGTCTTTTTCATTTGTACGTGTTTTTCGACTGTTTTTGTTAAAACACCGACTCATGTCAGATTGAGCAAAACTTGCTTTTTTAGTTAATCCAGTGTTTTATTAAGCGTGCGTTATGTCAGCGAGCCTAGAAAAAAACTTTTTTTAAATAATTTATTAAAGTTTTTATAAATATTTGACTCATTTTACTGGAAATATCTTACCGTTTTTACTGCACTCACACATCTTAAAGTACACATATACATTGAAACATGTAAATCATTTCGTTATCGAACTATATTACGATGTACTTAGAAAATATAATGCCGGTACCCACTTACGGGATCAATAACCAATGATAAGAAATTGGAACAATAGTTAACATGAGTTCATTTATAAATATTGTATATGTGTTACTACGGTTACACGAATGCCTGTTAGTACAACATTTACAGGTTTTATGCCTGTAAATAAAATGGGCCACAGTTACTGGTAACATGTACACGAATAAAATGGGTGTTCCCAAAGTTAATTAATTATCAGTGAATCGTGTTAGCCACGATCACGGCTACCATAACTTATTGGTTTGCCTATCAGAAATAGCCGTTTTCATATCGATAATCAATAGAAACCAAATATTACCACTGATCTATTGGTACGTGCACATATAATTTTTTGATTGCGTACGTATGATACTTTAGCTAATATCAATTTTAATACCGTTGTGATCTGTGTATACAAATAACGGTTTTCTCTTAACATAAAGATGTGTACACAATACGTAGATTGTTTCAAATTATATGTATTTATCAGGGAGGCATTAAAAAACCTGTGTATGAATATTTTATGCATACTTCAATAATTAAAAATTATTTATGATATTTCATTATATTTCCTAACTAACCATCACGCTGTTCTTCATTGAATACACACACACACACACACACACACACACACACACACACACACACACACACGGTTCTATCCTGAAATACTTCTCTCATCTCCTAAACCATAGGTTAACCTATTTTTTATATACTTACTTATATTGTTATAAATAAGATTCGCCGATAATAACATAAAAGATAAAAATAAATAGCTAACCATCGCGCCGTCTCTCCGAAGGGGTAGGCAGAAATAATGTACCGCCACACTTTTCTTTCCTGCCATATTTCACTCGCTTCACCATCATAAGAAGTGAATGCGGTGATAATTAAATGATTGAGTTATGAATATTTATTAAATAATTCTAACGAGAAAGACGAACCTCGATGTACTGTCAATAACGAACCAGGTGTGATATAATCAAAAAATGTATTCAACTATGAGAGTTTTTTAAAATTTTCAGAAAAGTATTTTAGAAATAAAACAATTTAAAAAACATTATAAAAGTAATTACTATAAGTAAATAATATCAGAGATAGGTCAATTACAAGTTTTCATATATATTATACATTTGATTGAATTGAATGACACTTATTCAGACTTAAAGATTTATGTTATTTAGATTAAAGCTTGCACAGATTGTTCCAGCTGCGGAAAACACTCTTGACAATAATAAGTTTAGGAAAATTCAATACTCGACAGGCAGCGGGTGAGCGGGAAAAAAATTTAGGAACCTCTGATATAAAGATTTAATTATATTTTTTATTTCATTTATCGCAAATTCAATATGACGGGGTTGCTATTCAAAGAAGCCGACATCATGAGCAAAGTCAGTTTGAATTATATTAATTTTGAGAAAACGGTGTCCGGAGTGGAGTCACGTTTATTTACGTAAGAATTAAGAGCACAACAGTCAATAGTCAATAGTCATCGACGTGAAATGATTTATTGATGTAACTAGAAGTAAAGAAATCATCGATCAAGTACAATGCACACTTTACGACTTTGTCCGTGTACCGATAGGTCGGCTATTCAAACAGAATTACGAAATGATTTCGTTGATCAATAATTAGAAAAAAAACATACACCTTGATTGTTTTTATTCTTATATATAAACAAACCTGCAAAACATGTTTTGCAATACAAGTAGACTGTATTTAATACAGGGTTTGATTTCAGTTTTTAAAATACATATAAATAAATATACAATAAACATTTAACACTGTTATAATATCACAATTTCTTTTTATTCACTGCGAAACAGCTGTCGCGACACTCTCAATAAATAAAAAGAAATTGTGATATCATAAGTGTTGTAAATTTTAACAGTAATCCACCCCAAAAACGAAGTGTATAACATTCGCAAGAAATCAACTGAGATGCGAAGTCTCCGTACGCCAGGAGGAGATTGAACAGGTGGACCTATTCAGATATCTCGGAAGCGAAGTAACCAGCTCTAATGACCTCCCCAGAGAAGTAAGGTCACAGGTGGATAGGGCTGCAGCAGTTGCAGGCTGCCTGAAAGATGTCATATGGAGAAACAGGGACATGAGGACTGACAGCAAGGTACGCATCTACAAGACCTGTGTGCGACCAATCCTCACATATGGCATTGAATCGAGGGCAGACACTGTCAAGACAAAGAGCATGCTCAGGACAACCGAGATGAAAACGCTCCGCGCTATAGCTGGCAAGACCCTACATGATCGAGTTAGGAATACAGCAATCCGAGAAATCTGCGAGGTCGAAGATGTGGTCAGATGGGGACGTCAAAGACGGCGATACTGGCATGAACACGTAGAAAGGATGAGCTCAAATAGAATACCACACATAGCTCTCCATGGAACGCCAAACGGACAACGCCGACCAGGAAGACCCCCGAAACGGTGGAGAGAAAGCTGGAGTTCAGCATCTCAAGAGGACCCGCCTGAAATATCAGACTCCTGAGTCTACAAAAAGGGAAGAAGAAGAAGAAGATAATTTAAGCAACACGTTTCTTGACACAAAAGCCCTTCATCAGTGAAAATATGAGTATTAAGAAAATCGTTATATAATATATACCGAATAAATTAAATATAATTTAGAAATGGTCAGTTTTGACAGATGTTAAAATATGTGTAACGTCAAAACTGACCATATGTAATGTAACGATTTTGTAAATATATACACTGATGAAGGGCTTCCGTGTCCCGAAACATGTAATATTTCATAGTTTAAAAAAATATGTATTCAATTATTAATCCCCTGCACAAAGTGATGGTGAATATAAAATAAATAAATAAAATGTTCAAGAAATAGAATACCTTTCAACATTTATATTTTATTTAAGCACAATAAATAATTTATTATTCGTCATCCATTAGTAGTCAAAAATATTTTTTTATAGTGTGATTACTCACTTTTGGGGCAAAGAAGGTGCCTCCACGTTTGGTATTACTAAAACAATAACACTCGGCGCCCCTGGAAATGACACAAAATGAGCCATTTTTTTAGGATGGCATTGGATTGCACTTGAAATGAAAATAAAAATTCCGTATGCAACAATAATAACTAACCATCACGCCGTTTCTACTTAAGGGTAGGCAGAGAAAGGAGCCCCATAATAATCTATCCGCAAAAACCTCTCTAGAGTCATTCACATTAATACAGCGAGTCATACATCCGACCTTTGACATGGCAACACTTAAAATTTGATAAATTTGGTCATGTCATATTTTCCACGTTCTTCCTCGACACCGTACACGTAAAGGTATACTTTCTTAATCATTCCTTCTTCATCCTTGTTAGGTTGTTAGGTTAGTTTTGGATATACCTACAATTGATCCTTTCATAATTTTATTCCTATGACTTCCTTCCTTATATCTGCATTTGAAATTATGTGATAAATCGTTCTTATACCAATTCGTCTAAGAGACCTCATCTTAACCACATTTATTTTGCTCTCCTTCTTTTGCCAGTTCCATGATCCACTTCCATCGTGCAATTTACATGAAAAATAAGAAGACCTTCTGTACAATAAACTACGTCAATAAAAACACCCTATAGGAATGTAGAGTATACTTGAGATGTATGTCAGTATAGGTGAGTATGGTGGTCCATTCTCTCAACCTTCCCTCGGAGGAAACAGAGTGATAGTTTGTGATTGATTTAAACGGATAACTGTTCATTGGGTCTAAAACCGTTTGCTTTCATTTAAATTTTGAAGATGGAACCGGTGCATTTAAAAATTGAAAAATTAGGAACCCAAAAGCTTTCCCGCTGCTTCCGAGAACGTGCCCAATAATTGGAGTGCATAATTGAATTGAGCAGAATTACCTACGATAAATGAGAAATCAGAGATCCGTTAGCGGTTACAGCTTCGCCATTGTGGGGGCAATCTGCGCACGCGCTTCAACACTCAAAAGATTGCAGTCGAAACGTTCGAGAACATTTTTAAAATGAGGATAGTAAAGAGGCAACAGTTTTTTTTATATTTATTTACAATACCTATGCCCCAATGGAAACTAAACTAACGAAGAAACTACAGAATCGTCTTCTCTGCCTACTCCATCTCGCTATGTCTTCTAAATTTTGCAGGATTTTCGAATTTCTTCATGGGGGTCCTATTTCTAAGAGTTCTACCCGCAATAGGTCGCAATGTCCTAATTTTATTATTTTTTTTATTTTTTTATTTAATAAAGTTCTAAAAAATTACAGAAATATTTTACAACTTATAAAACAACATTTTGTATACAATTACTAATATAAAAAAAAAACACAAATGAAAAAAAAAAAAAAAATTAAAAACATCGGTACTTACAACAACTTTAAACATCGGTACTTATAAATCGGTATTTCTGGTACTCTTAAGAGAGGTTTGGTTCTGACAATGTCTGCTCTTGCTTCGATAATAAAACGATCATTGATAATCTTGATAAATAATAAAAAAATAAGTGCAGTTTAAATAAAATTACAAACAATATTATTTTTATGAATTAAAACACTGTTTATTCCACTTTTGAGTTTACTTTTCTCGACATGTTTCATCATCGGGAGAACGATATAAACATTAACAACAACAGTTTATATGGTTCTCCCGATGATGAAGGTGTAAGCCTTCGAAACATGTCGAGAAAAATAATCTCAAAAGTGGGAAAAAACAGTGTTTTAATTCATAAAAATTCGTCGTTATGGAATTTCACAGTGTTAATGCCTTAAGGTTATCTAAAATTAAACAATATTATATTTCTACTGCTATCCGATTAAATTATTTCACGAAATTTAATTGTATCTCAATAGAGACGAAGATGCAAACTGGAAACTGAATATGGATGATCAAGGTGTTTACAGGACTTATGACCTGTCATTGGTTGGGTTAAGCGCACGCTTTATGTAATTACAACATTCCCTATTCCACCTTTGTTTATGATCATGCATGACAAATTTTTGGAAGTTGTATATATGCTCCAAATCTATACTTATCTTCACATGTCAGTTTCAATTGGCCATCTATGTAGATTTGATTATACATGTTAATCTTTTTAAGATCAACCTATACAATCCACCCACTAACGCCATCTATGGAGATTGATTTTTAGCATTTAGCAAACTACTTTATTAACACAATGTGAAGGCTATCGGCATTAGCGCATTGTTTAGAAGCTGCCTGGAGTATCATTCCTATCTATATGCCAAAGAATTGACCAGAATGATTAATTAATTCATGAACTTATCATGAATTAATCACCCACCATGGGTGAAAATCCAGGATTCGTGTACAAGTATAAGTATACATTCACAAAAAATAATTATTTCACAGTTGTGTAATGAAGCTTAAAAATAGAATAAACTGTCGGTGAAAATATCGCTCCGTCTTTCGAGTGTTATCGGGAACCGTTTGAGATTCCTTTTCGATTTCGTTTTATCGCCAATCTGCCGTTACGTTCACGAGATGGGATCAAATGGCAGCCAATCGCCTGTCAATAACCGGGGATTCGGAGAAACCATTTAGTGTCGCAATCTATATTTGGATTCCAGCACAACTGTAATTTCAACCACAATACACAATAAGAAGGAATACCATCGCATCCATTTAAAACTCGACCGTGATTCTGTACATAGTTCACTTCTACAGTACATCTGTTGTAAGTTAAAATTTATGACTGATAATAAACAAATAGATATGTAATTTAATTGTATCTCAATAGAGACGAAGATGCAAACTGGAAACTGAATATGGATGATCAAGGGGTTTACAGGACTTATAACCTGTCATTGGTTGGGTTAAGCGCACGCTTTATGTAATTACAACATTCCCCATTCTACCTTTTTGTTTATGACCGTGCATGACAAATTTTTGGAAGTTGTATATATATGCTCCAAATCTATACTTATCTTCACATGTCAGTTTCAATTGGCCATCTATGTAGATTTGATTACACATGGGTGAAATCCAGGATTCGTATACAAGAATAAGTATACACTCACAAAAAACATAGATATGTTTTTAAATCATAGTAATTTGATGGAATTAAAAAGAAAATCGTTTTTCCGTTAAAATGTAAAACACTGTTATAATATCACAATTTCTTTTTATTCACTGAGAGTGTCGCGACAGCTCTTTCGCCAAGCGATGTTGACATCTTCAGGTGTTACAATTAATTGTAAAGTTTATTGTAACACCTGACGATGCCAACATCGGTTGGCGAAACATCTGTCGCGACACTCTCAGTGAAAAAGAAATTGTGATATCATAACAGTGTTTTAAATTTTAACAGTAATAATGTTGAAGTATCATAGTGTTTCGACGGAAACAATGGACTATTTAATTTTTTTTTAAATAATATGTGAGAATTAAGGTAAAAATTAGTATTTATTATTGTAAATTATATAGGGAATAGTCTATTGTTTTGGCCGAAACACAATGACACTTCAACATTTTTAACTGTTAATTTACAACACTGTTATAAGATCCCATTTTTTTATTACACACTTTTAGGGAATGTCACGACAGCTGTTTCGTCAACCGATATTGGCATCATCAGGTGTTACAAACAACATCGGCTGGCGAAACAGCTATCGCGACATATTCAAAAAGTGTATAGTAAAAAAGGTGATATTATAAAAATTTTGTAAATTTTACAGTTATTACAAGGAATGTTTTACAAATAAGGCCAATATAGCTATGAGTAAAAACATTAAAATAATCATAATCTTTATAATAATTAATATAGTTATATATTACTTGTTCTTTTAGTTCCGATCAATGCCGCAGTTCGCTGACATCTTCTGATGAAGAAGAAAAAGAAGGTTATCCAGATTAAGCCAGAGAATCGCGGACGTCCTTCGTAGGTAAGAAAATACGTTTTTTAAAACTTAAGCAAATGTTAATCCACATCGCAGAATAATGGCGATAACAGAGGAAGTAATTTTTAATTATTTTTTTTTATCAACTTTTACTAAGAAATTTCAATAACCAACATCAATATTTTGAATCCACTTCTTCTTGTGCCATATAAGGTTTCCCCGATGTTGGCCAACTTTTTCAAAGGCTTCTCTTTTTTGCGCCGCCTGGAATAACGCCTTCACACTGCTTATTTCAGTCCAGTCTTAAATGTTACTCAGGCAAGACGTTTGCCTTTGGCCAGGACTGCGTCGTCCTTAAATCTTGTCCATTATCATAAGTTCGAGTATCGAGTAGATTCAGTTAGTATTTCGATCTGAATCCAACAAAATAAATTTAACACTTGATTTTTTACTTATACTCGTAAAGCATTTCCTACCGATAAAAATGAACAATTAATAAAACCCATTTTATTATTCAATTTTAAATATTTTCTTGGATTACGTCTTAGTAACATTAGTAAGGGGGAGTAAGGGAGATCCTATTGACATTGCGGTGCATGGCCATCACCGTGGTAATGACCATGCTACGCTGGAGGATTGAACTGATCCCAAGTACCTATCCACACCTCCTCGACTTTGGTCTCCCCTGGAAACTATGCGAAACGTTAGAGATCGAGTATGATTAACCTCGGTGGATAATATTGATGCATAAGGTAATGCGGAAGGACACCTCGCCAACTCGTCTGGCAAGCAAGACGTTGCAATGCCAACCACCCCCCGTATGACATGTCGTACATGGAGAAGTATAGGGGAGGCCTATGTCCAGCAGTGGACGACAACGGCTGTTAAAAGAAGAAGAAGAACATTAGTATGAACGGTGAGAATCTGGAACAAGTGGATGACTTTGTTTATTTAGGAAGTACGTTTACAGGAGAGTGGAGAAGGATATTCAAAGAAGGGTTAGGGCAGGCAACAGAGTAAATGGTGCACTTAAAGTTGTCATCGCAAACAAAAGCCTATCCAAAAAAGCTAAGATGGCAGCGCACAATGGTGTTCTTGTGCCGACCCTTGTGTATGTAAGTGAAGCATGGAACTAGCAAAATAAGGATGAAAGTAGAATAAATGTAGTAGAAATGAGATCTTTAAGAAGAATATGTGGTAAATCTGTATATGATAAAGTTTCAAATGCAAATATACTGACAGAATGACAGTGTTATGAACAAAATAATGAAAGGATCGTTGAGATAGTTTGGATACATGGAAAGAATGAGTGAAGACAGAATTGTGAAGAATGTATATGTAAATGATGTGAATGGGGCTAGAAATAGAGGAAGGCCGAGGAAAACTTGGCACGATCAAATCAATCAAATATTAAATGTCGGTCAGAGAAATCGACGCGCGTGCATGACACGATGTATGAATTTAGAGGAAACGAGAGATGTATGTCAGGACAGAACAGTGTGGCAATCCATTATTTCTGCCTACACCTTCCGGGAGACGGCGTGATGGTTAGTTAGTTAGTTACGTCTTGGTAGAACACATATTTTGTTTATAATCATAAAAAATATTTAAATACCCGCTGTCTTAGACGTAAGAGGAATAACCACTACATCCGTGTCCATGACCAAGTATACGATATAAAACATTATCAAGAACTTACCTTACACATGCGAGTACTACATATTATACTTACAATACTTATATACGCAGTAACGCGAACATTGAGGAAATCATATTCCATCTTATGTAGGCACAAAGTACATGTATATTGGACACTGAATTTATTATTGACAAATTAATCAACCTTACTACATGTTTACATACCCACAAATACGTATAAAATAATGCAGTAGGTGTTGGAAATATTTAACGGCGAGATTGTTAAATGTCGACTTCCTCATTAGCAGTTGACATTTAACAAATTATAGTGAATATTTAGTTTATGAATCAGAACCAAAACCCCGTCCATTTGTGAAACACGATTATTGTTCCAAGAAGCTTGATTCATTGTTTAATAAGAATTTCATATTCTGAACAGCACCTTTCACCCACTGACACAAATAATGAAGACGTTGAAAAATTAATCTTTTAAATAATTAAATTGATGAAAACGTCTGTTCTCTAGAAATAATGAAGATGTTGAACAATTATTCCTTAAAATAATTAAATTGATGAAAACGTCTGTCCTCTAGAAATAATGAAGATGTTGAACAATTATTCTTTAAAATAATTAAATTGATGAAAACGTATGTTCTCTAGAAATAATGAAGATTTTGATCAATTATTATTTAAAATAATTAAATTGATGAATACGTCTGTTCTCTAGAAATAATGAAGATGTAGAACAATTAATCCTTAAAATAATTAAATTGATGAAAACGTCCGTTCTATAGAAGTTTATTTCTATTTTATGGGAGTGACGTGTTTTGCCATGCTAAGATATCATCGATGCCTTAGAATGGTGAAACATAACACTTACATTAAATGAAATAAAAATTCTGTAAAACGGACATAATTATCTAACTAGCTAACTAACGATCACGCCGTTTCTCCAGAGGTATAAGCAGACAGGATGGATCGCCACACGTATCCTATATGCCAAGCTTTTCTCTCGAGCTTTCTCCATATTCATACATATTCAACCTTCGTTGCCGAGTGGCAAGTGCTATGACTCAATGAAGGTTCCGGGTTAGTTTCCAGGGGATGGCTGTGTGATTGTCACACTGTTTTTGGTCTGGTGTAAAATTTACGTGTCAATAAAATGGCGACCGATTAACCTATCACATGTCTTGAGTATCAATATAATAGCTATACCCTTTACATCGACTTGGCTCGCGCTGTAATGACGTGAAACAGTGATTCAACAAAATAATAATATTCAAACATGGCGTGACCAAATTAATTTCATTTTTTTTTCATTTTCATTTTCATTTATTTTGATAATAATCACAAACATTACAGACATACAATTCCAAATCGTTTGCAATTACATTATAAACAGAGAAGCATTAAAAAAATAAAAATTAAGCTTAAGAGTAAGAAAAAATCATAACATTGATATTGCATCCCTGAGGCAACTCACACTATCACGAAATATGTCGACCTCCGAGGCGATCCGATTAAGCAATAAGATTGCCCTACCCACAGGCATTACCATTGGCAGGTTGGTTCTGCAGCGTGGCAAATAAAACAATCTGTGCTGTCTTTGACGAAGGTAATTATCAGGGACAAATAGACCTACATCACTCAGGACATCCGAGTTCTGTATACGGCCGCCAATCAGCTGAAAGAAGTGAACTCCCAAGTGAATGTTCCTCCTTCTCTCCAATGATTGGTAGCTTAGCATACCTAGCAAGAATTCAGTCGGAAAGAGCCACGGGTAATAACCGCGCTCCCTGAGGTAAAGAAAGCGCAGAAATTTTTTCTGCACTCGCTCCACCATCAGAGAATATCGGATCCCAGGCGGTGACCAAATAACGGAACTATATTCCAGCCGACTTCTTACCAGGGAATTATACAACACCCGAAGTACCTGTGTGTTCGAAAATATCTTGGCATTCCTGAAAACAAATCCAAGCATTTTAATGGAACTATTACATAGAGCAACTATGTGAAGATTGAACGATAATTGAGCATCGAACAGAACACCGAGATCTCTGGATGTAGAAGCTCTTTCAAGCTGTACCCCATCCATAAGATAGCGAAAGTATAATGTTTTCGATGCCCGTGTGTATGACATAACAAAGCACTTGGAGACGTTGAAGAATAATTTGTTACGTTTACTCCATTGGGTTATGCTCTGAATGTCACACTGAAGCTTCAAGCAATCTGAGGGATTCTCTATTTCAGAGAAAACTTTTATGTCATCAGCAAATAATAAAAAATTTGAAAACTTTATTTCGTTAGAAATATCATTTATGAATATTGTGAAAAGCAATGGTCCTAAATTGGACCCTTGTGGCACCCCTGATGAGGTGTGAAAGGCTGAAGACTGAAAAAGTCCATATGACACATATTGTTTTCGAGATGTTAGATAGCTAGAGAAAAGCTTGAGCAGATTGTCACTAAAGCCAATCCTTTGAAGCTTTCGAAGCAAAAGTTGGTGGTCCACCTTATCAAACGCTTTTGAAAAATCGCTATACGAGCAGTCGACTTGTGCACCTTTATCAAGGCACTTAGTGACAAAGTTCGTAAATACCATCAAATTTGTAATGGTAGAACGCCCTGATCTGAATCCATGCTGTTCATTAATTATGAATGGTTCTATCTTTGGGTTAATAAAATGATGTATTAACGCCTCAAATACCTTCGCAGGTGTAGATAAAATTGCTACTGGTCGATAATTTTCAACACATGATTTTGTGCCTTTCTTGAAAACTGGAGAGATTTTAGAAATCTTCCAAAGTTCCGGAAAGACACCCGTTTGTAGCGATCGATTAAATATAATGGACAGTGGTTTTTTGAAAATGTGGTTGCAACCTTTTAATATAAAGGTTGGAACAAAATCTGGACCTAATGAATTCGTGTTTTTGAGTTGATTAATAGCCTTGAAGACTTCACATTCACTGAAAAAATCTATGGAAATATCTTGAGCGCCCTGAGTCGTATTCTGCGAATCAGCATGGACTGCCTCATTTGATGGAGTACTGAACACAGATTTAAAATGTTCAGCGAATGCATTCACAACTTCTCTATTGTGAACCTCTTGACCTTGCCACGTCATTGTATCAATAACACCACCATCATGGCGTTTGGAGTCTATATATTTCCAAAAATCATTGGGATTTCTCAGAATATCGGCTCCAATGTTGGATATATATGATTTGAAAGAAGATCTCATTTTACATTTTACCGTAGCTCGAAGACTACTAAAGAGAGTGTAGTAATGTGAATTACCAGAAGACTTCCACTTTTTGTGGTAACTATGTTTCATTCTGATATCACTGATAATATCTCGAGTGAACCACCTCGGATATCGTGTATTAGTGGTAGCCGGGGGTTTCCTAGGGAAGCAATCATCAAAACAAGAATATACAATGTCATAAAAAACTTGTACGGCCTCATTCACGTCTGTTATAGAGCGAAGTTGATCCCAGTTTGCCTGAAAAAGTGCATCATAGAGGAAACTGAAATCACCATTGGAAAAATTCCAGCCCCTCCATGATACCGTGTCAAATACTAAAAGGCGGCCCATTCGAAATCGGAAAAATCAACGAGCGTGTGTGTTCTGACATATTCATCAATATTTAATATTTAATATGAAGTTTTACAACACTATTTGAGAAACAATAAATAATCATCAAAAACCAAATTATAAGCGCGTCACATTATGCAGGAGAATTAGTTTAGTTTTTTTTCTAAACAATCCAATTAGTATATTTATCGTTTATTGAACAATGGTACAAAATATAATCTATTATAATATATAGTGTGAACTGGATGACTAATACTCTTCCCTAAACATTTATAATTAGCCATTTCCATGTCATTGGGTTTTCACCAAAAGTAGCTCGTAATATCGAACCCTGAAACACTGTGCATCGGTGGAGTGCGGATGTATATGAAAATGGTGTCTACTGTGGATGCCACACCAAGCGTGGGCTCGACAAAGGTGACCCCTGTGGAGAGCTTGTTTACAACAGTATGTGGACGCTACACCAACCGTGGGCTCCTCAGCTCTCCACCAAGGTCACCCCGTGGAGAGCTTGTTTCAAACAGTGTGGCACGGCCTTATATACTCTGAGTTTTAGTAACTGTGGTGTCCATCCTGCATTCTACACCACATAATTGTTTTCTATTATCATTGATTTAAATCCTCGATGTTAGTAAAAAAAATCATCAAAGGACTATAATCGAATATTGATGCAGGATTGCTGTTTCAAATTCGGCAAACAAAAAAATTTCTTTCGTTTTTTACAAAATAATAATGTTCGGAATGAATTTTCTCAATATTTCAAGCACTATAATATGACTTTTAAAAACCAAAGTTCACGCAGAATGATTGCCTAATATTAAAAACAATAATTGATTAATCATTTTTAATCGTTCCGAACATTACAAATGACAGAATAACCATATTTATAAAGCCACCTTATATTATCATGTTAAATGCTCCAATTAATTTATTGATCCGTTCTTCGTTCATAAATCACGATTTGGTATTGTTTGCAACCAGAATAAAGCAAGCTTCGGACTTGGCTATTAACGATCCATATACGGACGATTATTCCATAAAGAAAGCTAAACCTGAAAAAAAATTAAACCAGTAATAAAAACGACTATAACTTTGATTTCTTGCAATATGTATTTAAACATAATACGCACGATAAATCTTTGACTTTCATTTTTTATTTTATTCCAATCTTTACGAATTTTTAAATTCGAACATTCAAAACACTACTATTTTACTATTTTTAATAAACTCTGTATTGTTTTAATTGGAACAAAAAATGCTATATTTTGTGTACCATTTATTAGTCAAAAAAAGGTATTACACTTCAAAACTTTCCAATATAATATTCTCTTTTCACGAGTCAGACAAAAATAATCTAGGGAAATTTGAAAATCTAATATCTTCATCTTTGAGAAAACAGTACAGTACAAAGAAGAAAATTAAACGAACTAATTTACATCAAGCCATTTCCCAAAGTTTTAGGCAGAAAGAATGGACCACCACACTGTTATTTCCTTACATACTTTTCTCCCTTCCTCAACATTCATACTTACATGTCGTGCACGCACGTGGATTTTTTCGACTCCTCACGTGGGTGACATTTAAAATTTGATTGAGTTTATGGTGCCACGTTTTCCTCGGTCTTCCTCTATTTCTAGTTCCATTTACATCGTTAATTTATACTTTTTTACCATTCTTTCTTCATTCATTCTTTCCATGTATCCAAACCATCTTAATATTAGTTTCATTATTTTGTTCAGAACAATTTCATTTCTACTGCATTCATTTCTTAAAAATATTATCATTCAACACTTTTCATACATAGATTTTCCGCATATTCGTCTAAGAAATCGTTGTTCATATTTTAAGACAAAAACAAATAGCCTTTTCACACACAAGTAGAAAAAAAAATTGTATCAAATGCACTTATTCATTCGTATGAATTATTTAATGAAAGAAGGGTTGGGGCAGGCAATAGAGTAAATGGTGCACTTAAAGTTGTCATCGCAAACAAAAGCCTATCCAAAAAAGCTAAGATGGCAGTGCATAATGGTGTTCTTGTGCCGACCCTTATGTATGGAAGTGAATCATGGAACTGGCAAAAGAAGGATGAAAGTAGAATAAATGCAGTAGAAATGAGATATCTAAGACGAACGTGTAGTAAATCTGTATATGATAGAGTGTCAAATGCAAATATAAGAAGTTAATGCGGTGCGAATGAAAGCGTTCTGAACAAAATAATAAAAGGGTCGTTAAGATGGTTTGGACACATGGAAATAATGAATGAAGAAAGAATGGTAAAAATTTATATGTTAACGATGTAAATGGAACTAGAAATAGAGGAAGACCGAGGAAAACGTGGCACGATCAAATCAATCAAATATTATATATCGTTCACGTGAGGATTCGGAGAAATCGATGTGCGTGCATGACAAGATATATGAGTGTAAAGAAATCGAGAGAAGTATGTCAGGACAGAACAGTGTGGCATTCCATTATTTCTGCCTACCTCTCCGGGGAGACGGCGTGATGGTTAGTTAGTTAGTTAGTTAGTTACATCACTGTTCAAAAAACAACATAAAGGTTGATATATAACCTAAAAATGACATTATTAAAGGGTTACGCAATCTCTCCTGTCGCGTTTTCGTGTATCAGCAAGACGATCTGCAAATGTACGAGTAATATTTAGATTAACGTCCGTTCGTTGTGCACTGCCAGTCCACAATTGGTTCGGGATCAGATAGGCCGATAGTTGTCGCGGAAGCTGAGAGTATTATAATTAATGTCCTATGCTGGAGCACCGCGCTATTTGAGCGGCATTTTCAAGACTAGAAGACCCTGAAGTCATTAGCATTCGTGACGACTAGGCGAGGCCTCTACCGATTTTGAAAAACGGTCATAAAAAAATGCTGTTTTGTTATTAATATCGATCGTTTTGTACTCACACTATTAATTATGACATCACAGATACCTTACATATTACTTGTATATGGTAAGCTACACTGTGATACGAAAGAAATGCATACATTCTTCGAAAACAAATTACGTATTAAAAAAAAAGTGTTTAGAAAAAAAATTAATAACAACAAACCATCATGCCGTATCCCCGTAGGGGTAGGCAGATAGAATGGACCGCCACACCACTTTATCCTGGCACACCTCTCTAGTTTCCTCCACATTCATACATGCACGAGTCATGCACGCACGTTGATTCTTCCGACTTTCTCTGACTCTTTGAAATGTGTTTAATTTGGTTTGGTTTTCCATGTTTTCTATAATAGAAGTCCTTTTAATATTTAGACATTATATCTATTTTATCAATATACGGAACAAGAATAGAGGAATGCCGGGGAAGACGTGGCGCGATCAAATCAATCAAATATTATATGTCGGTCGTGAAAAGTCGGAGAAATCGACGTGCGTGTATGACACGATGAATGAATGTGGAGAAGTCGAGATAAGTATGTGAAGAAAGCACAATGTGGCGGTCCATCCTATCTGGTCACCCCTTGATATTAACAGCGTAAGGGTAAGTAATTAGTTATAAGACATTACATCTGTTTTATCAAGTTACAACACTCTATCCATAAAAATATCCTTTTTTTTTCAAATCAAGACCAGACATTACAAACAGCAAAATGTTTAAGGCATCTATTGAACACAGGTCAAATATTATAAAAATACGACATAATACCAGGAACGCATTAGAGATGGTTCGACATTAGGAAGACAATATGCTTTCTAAATTCAAGAGCATTTGTCTCCTGAACGTACCTTCACTAATATGAAAGACGTCGATTTCCGAGGAGACCGCGTTTGGCAGACTAATTGCTCTTCCCAAAGGTGTCAGCATAGGCAGATTGGTTCTGGCGGCCGGTAGGTAAAACAATCTGTGCTGTCGCTGTCGGAGAAATCTATCAGGGACAAAAAGACCAACACCCTCTAGCACGGCCGAGTTCTCGAAATATCCCCTGAATAATTTAAAGAAATGGGTAATGAGATGCCCATCTCGTCGCAACTTCATAATTTTAATTATATTAAGAAGAATACACCTGAATTTTAAAGATTATAGTGAACATTATATAATGTACCTTTATCATTTCTACTCCATATGTATACATATCATGGGACAATATTCTCTCTAATATGACTGTCATTGTTGATTGTGTCATATTTTTTTCATCTTCCGTATACACATACTCGTATTTTACATAATCAAACAATAAACTTACACAATTTTATTAAAGTATCCATTTGTATTCAAAGAAACATTTCTTTTGTTTGAAATTTATGTATGTTATTAGTTATAATATAGTTATTTTCTTTCAAATTCATATTAAATTTTCAAACATAAGATAAATAAAATATTTGTTATATCATCTGTGCATTTAGTTTGCAAAAAACATAAGCACACGTTATTTGATCACCGTGTACCAACAAATACATACAAATAAAAGTCATTCAGTAAAGCACGACGCTGCTTGAATGGTATTTTATAGTTGAACTCTGATAGCTTAGTAGGTGGATACCTTAACTCCTTAATGGCGAATTACCTTCATACTTCCGATCAACAGAAGGTGAACGCAATGAAATTGTTCTAAATGTCATTATTGAAACAAAGGAGTGACGAAACATGGCAAAACCATAAAAATATCTTTACAGTGTTGCTAATCATATTAACCATAATTATAATGTATAAATGATTACCTTCGGAGATATTAGGCATAAATATTATAAATCATAAACTCAATGGTAGCATTAGTTTTTACCATTATTTCTAATTAAATTTAAAATCCTAGTAAAAAACATACACAATTTATTTTACATATTTTTCTTTTAGTTAAAACCGATTTCAGGAACTCAGCAAGGCGTCATGCCTGTCATAGTCAGCCAAATACAAAAAAATGATTAGGTTATAAATATACTCATCTTATTTGTTATTTTTTATTAACATTATTCATAATGAACTCTTTCCAAAATTTTTCTATAACCAACATTAATTCAGGTTAATTTTTTTTTAAGCAAACAAAATGTTCTTCTACCGAACGTTCTTCTATCAAAATGTTCTTCTATCGACACTCTATCATACACAAAGTATCCAAACATTCGTCTAAGAGATCTCATTTCTACTGCATTTATTCTACTTTCATCCTTCTTTTGCCAGTTCCATGCTTCGCTTCCATACATAAGGGCCGGTAGAAGAACACCATTGTGCACTGTCATTCTAGCTTTTTTGGATAGGTTTTTTTTGCGATGACAACTTTAAGTGCACCATTAATAGAACAATATCTTTATGTTTATGTCTTTATTCCGACGTTGGAGGTGTAAAGCCTTCGAAACATGTCAAGAAAAATAAACTAAAAAGTAAAAATAAGTTGTGTTTTAATTCATAAAAAATACTTCATAAAAAAATGTTTTTTAATTATGTTTGATAAAAATTTTCTTTTCGAACAAATCAATTTTAAATTTAGGACGTGTATATTACCCTAACTTAAACTTCTTTTGTTGCTGATTGTTACACTTTTCACACTCCATATATTGCTTGGAAGAAAGGAAACAAAAGAAAATCTTTTACCTTCATTGTGTCTGATCGTCTACTGTGCAGCCACCATAACAATAATAGTGACTATCACTGTCTGACCTTTCGTTTATGTAAATCGCCTGTATTAGATCTGTTCTCCGCTGACCCACTTCAAATCGGTGCTTTCTTGGAAAAGCACTCATTTCCAGAAGTACTCCGCTGCTTAGCAAATATTACAATAACTGTTCTTGTATTTGTACAAATGTATGAGATAATCGATGACACCAATTCATTCACGAGTAAGTATACGAACAATAATTGTTTGAACAAATATAATACATTGACAAACACTAGAAGTCTTCTATACAAGTTTTATAGCCAATGGAATACTTATAACAATATAACTTGGACTTGGATCATCTGACTTACAAAGGTTCAGCTCTAATGGCTATTCCTCTTGCATCTGTAGTAAAGAATCTAATGATTTTACTGAAATCTTTTGATGGAAGTTCATTTTAGATAATAATAAAATAAAACGACCATTCACTGGTATCAGTAGAATTTTGAAGTTCGCTTTTTGAAGTTGTTTAAAATGCTGTTTTATTTAATTAATATTATATATAAGAGCAAGCTAATTTCTAAGAATTTAATATTCAGCATATGAAAATAGAAACACTTTTAATACTCGTATCTTTTTTAAAACTTCCTAATTGTTTTTCTGCGAATTAGTTAAGTTCTTATGTTAAAACAGAATTAAAAAACGTTTGATATTTATTCATATCATGAAAACAATTTTTTTATTATGTAATAATACAAAAATCGTATTTAAATTTGGAAAATAAATAAATTTAATACTGTAGCTATAATTCAGTAGTAAAAAATACAGTTTCAACATCAAATCTGATTCAAATGGTTTTTATTTAGTAAGCTGTAAAAATCAATAGCTTTTCGTTCGTTTTTTAGTTCAAAATTTTACGTTAGTGTGATCTCAATAGTGAGATTGGAATATTAATGTGTTTATTATATTTTTTGTATTCAAATCGTCACGATTTATAGGCAAATGTCTCGCTTTGTTATTCATTTATGCAATTCTTATAGAGTTAGCGGGTATTATTAATTAATATTTATCGGAGCCTTGGGCCAGTGGGCGTCCAGTCCTAATTATGAATCAGACAATGGTGATTCTTATTTCATACTACCGATACGAAATCCATTTCCTAACCAAACGTTTCTAAATGACATCAAATGGGTGCAATAAATGATTATACACAATTTGCATTTACCCTTGAGATGTTATAGTAAAAGTTATAATTTCATATTGACAATACAGGGTAACTCACAACTAAATGTAAAAACGAAATGAATATGAATATGTTTGTAGATAACGTAGATAATCACTTCTTATAGTTTCGATTGAAACGACCTTTGTGGCAGAGTGGTAACAGCCGCGACTGTCACACCAAAGGTTCCTTTAAATACTTTTAACTAATATACGCCTCTTGAATGGTGCAATAAGTATATGTGTTAATAGAAAAATAATGTATATAAAACTACATATATATATTGTGGGGCTTTCCGAATAAAAATACACGGATGATTTTTAACCATGTAAATACGTGTGAAATACTCTTTACATTGACTCATATGATGCTTATTCATTTGGCGAAAAACAGCATTGCTCTTGAATATTCTAAAATATAAATAAATTGTCCGATACCATGTTATAAGGAAAATTATAACGATATATCACAGATATATGTCTAAAATCCCAAATTAATAACACGGCCAGCGCTAGTTTCTTCCACCTAAGACGATTAAAATCCGTCAAAAGGAGTATTCCCCATGACAATTTCAAAACTCTTGTAAATTCCTTCGTTGTGTCACGACTTGATTATTGTAATAGAATTTATGCAAAAATTCCAAAACAACAAATGAACAAACTTCAATCTGCGTTCAATGCAGCAGCATGACTCATTAAAGGCATTCCAAAAAAGTCCCATATAACACAACATCTCAAAGAACTTCACTGGCTTAAAAGTCCAGAAAGAATGCAGTATAAACTCTGCTGGACAGTCTTCAAAGCGCTACATGGAATGGCACGTTATATATCTGAACTCTGTATAACGGGCAGCCTAAATTCAAGGAAATCCACACTTCGCTCGGCGAACTCCTCAGCAATAGGAAGATTAGTTGAGCCGAAGCGTTGCCCCAGTACAAATTTCGGGGATCGAGCGTTCGCGGTAGCCGGTCCATCAGCTTGGAACAATCTCCCTTCACACCTTAGATGCATAAATGATCCGACAGATTTCAAATCTAAATTGAAAACCCATCTTTTTCATATTTCATACCCAATTTAAACATTTATACTTTGTTCTACTATACTTTTAAACCGATCGCTTTTTAAGCGGTCACATTTAGATTTTTAGATTTAAAACACGTCTTAATGCGCCCTTGAGGTGATTACATCACAAAAACGGCGCTTTAAAAGTTAGCATATTATTATTATTATTATTTATTATTATTCATAACGACCGAGTATAAGATAAACATTGAAAAAAAATATATTATCTTTGCCGTATTACAAATTATAAATGGTGATTTTTTCTACTGTTTTTTCACTTCTGAATTAAATTCACAACCGGAAAAAATAGGTATTTTTATTTAAAAATTTTAAGTATTTAAAATTGTTGTAAAATATAAGCTATATGCGTCACGTAATTGTAATATAATTTTTTCCATTTATTGAAACAGAAAAAAATATGATATATCAGATATTTTATTGAGTTCATATCTATTTAACAATCGTGTTTATAAAGCTCTAAGTCACGCTAGTTTATAGAATGGCTACTTTTTGTTGATAAAAAACGAATATTACACTATTGTGTTAACAGTTAATGTATTTTTTAATGTAAAGTGTTGAATTATTTACCTGTTTAACGAACAGTTTACCAGATTGCATTTTTTATAAATGTTATTTAAAAAATATTTTTAAAATTTAAATTAACATCAAAGGTAAAAGCGAATGAAGTAATAAGTAGATCGATCAATAAATAAATAAAAAAAACACTGATATAATTCGAAACTGTTTATAATCAGGCTGCATTAAGAATTTTACACGAATTAATCTGCCATCGATCTTTAACCGTCGCGTTGCCATGTGGTAAATTGAGTTTCCACTGCCAATTTAAAGTTGATTTTCTTAAAACCTATGGACCCTAATATTATAAAAAAAATTGTAATCCTCCATTGAAGTGTTTTCAATATTTCGTAATAAAAAAAAAGCAAAAATTACTTCCTTCATCCCAAAAAAAAATATTTTCCAAGACTGCCCTCACCTTCATTCGTGTTAAGGTAGAATTTGTTTTGCTAATATTTACAACTTTATCAAAAGTGACAAATACTTACTCGCTGTTTTGAACGTATTATAAATTATATCTTTGACCTTTCAATAGGTACGTAATAATACCGACTGGATGAAAACGCAGCACGTAAGTTAATAATATCACAACTGTGAAAATATTAACACTTTACCAAAAGGGACAAATATTAATACGTACTCGTTGTCTTGAACGTACTATACATTTTGCCTAGGTGCCTTTATCTTCGCCCCGCCGGCCCGGCGTGCAGACAAGTTTCGACCCGACCGGCAGACGATGTTTAGTCGCCCGTATGCTATGACGCATTACATATCAGAAATCGCATGGTTCCAGAAAAAAATTAATAATGATATGTTTTTCAAATAATCCATGTATGTTATAGATATCGATCTATTCCTAATGAAATTCCCTACAAGATGACATAAATTAAATTTTGATTCATCTAGTCATATGCTTGATATTTAGATAAAGTTAGCGGTAAACTGAACTTACCACATGGGAGCAAGCGTTTTGTTTTGAACACGGTACGTTAAGGGTTAAGGAGTAATAATTTAAATATTGAATGTCGGCCACGTGAGGAGTCGGAGAAATCGACGTGCGTGCATAACACGATGTATGAATGATGGAAAATAAATGAAATGAAATGAAATAAATAAATAATGCTCGACTAAGGTGATATAATATGTCAGTCTAATAATACACATTTATAAAACGAACATTATCATCTTCGTTTACTGCATATTTATTGCTGGATGTCTGTGACCACTTGCGCTATTCTTCTCCTGTCCCTCGAAGCGTGTATGAGGCTGCCCACAGTCAGCAATCCACTCCATTGTCGGATGTTTCCCAGCCATGATATTCTTCTACGTCCCACGCTACTTCTTCCTCGATCTTACCCCCAATTACGAACATTTATCTTAATATTAAATACTTGATACGGAGTTTTATTTAACCGTTCAAGCAAAACAATTGATAAAATTAACTAACTAACTAACTAACCATCACGCCGTCTCCCCGAAGGGGTAGGCAGAAAGAATGGACTGCCACACTTTTCTTTCCCGACATATTTCTCTCGCTTCCTCAACATTCATACATCGTGTCATGCACGCGCGTCGATTTCTCTGACTCCTCACATGGCCGACATTAAATATTTGATTTATTTGATCGTGCCACGTTTTCCTCGGTTCCTCTATTTCTGGTTCCATTTACATCATTAACATATAATTTTTTTACCATTCTTTCTTCATTCATTCTTTCCATATGTCCTAACCATCTTTATGATCCTTTCATTATTTTGTTCATGACACCATCATTCGCACCGCATAATTATTATTCATTTCTTCTATATACGCCATACTTTGTGTTGTTATGATGGTTTATTTCTATTTTTCTTTTTTATACACTTTGTATATACAGCACTGATATTAAAAATATAAAATTATACAGACATGCTTCGGACAAAGAATCCTTCTTCAGTAAAGATACATATTTATAAACATATTATAAAATTGTTGATGTTAACATGATCTGACACGTGTTATAAATAACTTTACAACATCTTTCAAATCATGTTAACATCAATAATTTTATAATATTTTTATAAATATGTATCTTTACTGAAGATGGACTGTTTGTCCGAAACATGTCTATATAATTTAATTTTTTTAATATCAGTGTTGTATATACAAAGTGTATAAAAAAGAAAAATAGAAAAAAATAATTATTCAAGTCCAATAATCGATTATTTCTTTTGTCGCAGAATTAATACCTGGACCCCGATGAGAACTTTAAAATATTATATATTTTGGTGTGACATTAAAGTTATTGACTGATCTTTGCGTCAGTATGTAGGTACAATACAACATTCATTTATTTCATTTTATTTTAGGTCATTTAATAGTTCTTATTGCTCAGCAATCTCGACACAATTCAATAATCTTATTGGTGCTCCGAGATTTCTATCGTTTGATGACCTTTTCCAACAGTCGGGTATGGCTTGATGTAGTTCTAATGATTTCGTCTGTTCCATTTCATGCCATTGTTACCGCCTCTATTGGTTATTGCGAGATCTGCACTTAACCAATAAACCACCGATTGAATCGAATTGCATTTAAAATCGACCGAATCTAGAGCATTTCTCTATATAAATTTGGCATCGAGATTATTAAACCATAAATCTATTGATTAATTTTTATTAATTGTATCAGATTATGAATGACTGATTTTATTAGAGTTGTTTGGTAAGCATTTCATTTACAGCTCCTAATTAAAAAATCTATTTTATTATCCCAACTGTGTATGGTTAATGTGAAAGTTTTGACAAGAGACAGATACAGTGTGGGTTTAAGAGGATTATAATAACGCCTTGAGGCGAAATTCAAGATGTTAGTATTAAGTCTGAAGAATTCAATACTAAAGAAGGTAGAATAATTGATCTAGTTTATTTATCACCTCTTAATCACTGTCTCGCATACGCTTTATCTTCTTCGCTTGAATAAGAGGTGCATAATTATTTCAATACTATTATTTATAGAGTATAAATTTGAACGAGTTTAAATGCAGCTAAACAATTTGAAGTGCGTTTTTTCACTTAGGTAATTGATAAATTGCATAGCATAAGTATTATTTGTACATGATGTAAGAACAGTTATATACATTTTTAATTGATAAAGTATTACTTGCACTGCAACCTGGAGCGTTTAAGCATAAATAACAGCTTCAAATAATTTTTATTTGTAGGAGTAAGCTAATTGTACGGTTGTTTTATGGTTTATCGTGAAAAATCTTTATGTAGATAAGACGCATAAACAAATAAGCATGAGCATGTACACTTCTATTACATTAAATAATATTGTATCGTGTATTTACATACATTTTCAAACCACGCATTTTATTGTGTTACCTGCAATAGCAATTTCTAAAACAAATATGTACTTAAGATAATACAAGCAACGATTGAATGAAAGAATTGAATGATTTTTTTCATGTGTGTATTAATGAAAATGTTTTTATCGTGACGTTTTGTATGGTTATGATTTTTAAAAACTTTTTTTTATGTGAAAACTGACACTAAATTAATCACTTGGACTTGGACTTGGATCTTCTGGCTTACAGAGGTTCAGCTCATATAGCTATTCCTCTTACATCTGATGGGAACATTGTTGGAAGGTGATTTGGGGGGAATAATAAATTTGGATAAACTTGCTGCAAACCAATTCAAATGATTGAATTTTAAAAAAATGCTTCACATTAGGATTGGTACTAACTTCATTGTGAACGGTTGTTAGTTTATTCGGGGGCATGATTTGTGTGGCCCGGAGTGTTCCTCTGAAGGAGAATCGATTTTGGGCGCTTGTGGCGGCTGGAAGTGTTTGGGTCGTAATTTGAGAGGTCTTTTATTTGTACCTCTATGAATTTTTTTTAAGTACAATAGTTATGTTTTAAAATGTATTATAATATAGTATAAAACGGAACAGTCACTAGTGAATCTATCAAATATAATAAACAAGTATACTTATATTATATATTTTTTAAAATATATAATTTAATTGATTCCTGGTAGCTTCTACATTAAAACACAAAATAGAAGCAACTTTATTTTAGGTTATAAGAATTACTTTAAAATTACTTAGATAAAATAAAATGTTGAACGCTAAGGCATTAACACTGCGGAATTCCATAGTAATATACTAATTTTTAGTACTATAATTAATAGTAATTTCTAATTAATACTATTATTATTACTGTAATAATAATTATTATTATTATTACTATAATAATTATTATTATTATTATTACTATAATAATAAATTATTAGTACTTATAACAAACCAGGTTAATTTTTAATTTGAATTATTGTATTGAATTTTAAATGCGTTTTTATATTAGTCATTCATTGTTTAGTTTTTATTATATTTTTACACCTGAAGATGGAGGTATCTTCCGAAACATGTCGTATTTTTAAATATTTTTTAAATATTTTGTGAATTAAACAAAGTTATTTTCAATTTCCTAAGTAAAACAAAATGTGTTTCAGTAACACAATTAAGCAAATATATATTGCAATAAGTAGCTTATAAGTAGCATTGGTGCATAAACCAAAATATGAACATGTGAAGGTATTGATTTTTCTTAAAGCCAAACCTCAAGGATTTAAATCGCTGGTATTAGAATTTATTTTACAATCTTCAATGTGTTATGAAATGGATATTAATTTAAAGGGATGCTAGGATAGATAGATATGTCGGCCTTACCTGTCTGCCTACCCCTCTATGGAAATGGGCAGGGCAATAATCCTTCAGAACCGCATCGCTGTGGATGTTTACATGATTGTGAGGCTACCCTCAAAATGCATCTATCTCTCATCCATTTGACTTATTTTTCGAATTGTACAATACATTATTTTTAATTCATATTCTTGCGTTATTAATTGTACGTTTTATGTTTTAATATTATTATTATTATTATTATCCTGTATTTATAAACGATTTGGATTTATGAATCAGTATTTTTTTTAAATACATACATGAAATTGAAATTCTGAGGCTTGTAATGATAAGTTAATTATTATAGTTACAACTTGTAAATACTTTTATCTCAAAGTGCTTGACGCGAATAGGTTGTTAAATTTAGCACGATTTTTTCAAGTTCAAACAAATTAGCGGCAGCATAAAGCCAGGTACTTAATTAGTAAATCTTGCTGAGAACAATAAACGAATAATAATAATAATAATAATAAAAACAAAACTAATGCGTTTTTATTGTGGCCAGTATTGTCTGTAAGTAAATCTTATTACCCCACACAATATTTAGTCCACGAAATAACCCGTAAAAAAGCTTTTAGGCGATCGATCATAAAATTGTTGTGGTATTTTTTACGACAGGTAAATTGTGTACAATAATTAAACCCCGCGTTATTCATACAATTATTGTGAACTGTAGAAGGTGCCTCACATACCGAGTCGTGACTCCAGCCGGAATTATAAAACTCAATCACGCTTAGTCTCAATAGACACAAGATTTTTTATTGCCTCCTTTTACAAATCCGAGTACACATTATACACCACGTTTGGGTATTCGTGAAGTTCCTAATTGGTCGTTCTATAATTCTACCATTTCTGAAGGTACACTCAAGAATACGTAGTCTGTATTAGCCTAAATATTTACTTCTCGAAGTGCATAGGTTAAATTTCTCAATACGAGTTATATTTATGATCTTATTTCATGGACCAAAATATAAAATATTCGCATTTGTTGTTTTTTAAAACTCCATATTAAATACTTAATACGAATGAAAACGTCCGTTTTCTAGAAGTTTTATTATATTTTATGAGAATAACATGTTTCGCCTTACTAAAGCATTATTAGTCCTGAGACGAACTAAAGTTGACAGGGAGCTGTTATCAACTATCAAGGTTCGGAAGATTTCACATCTGGGTAATGTCCTGCATGGGGAAAAGTATCACCTTCTCCAACTGATATTGGAGAGAAAATTGAGGGACGCCGAGGGCCCGATAGGAGACGGATGTCCTGGCTGCGAAACGTGAGGTAGTGGACCGGCATCCGAAGTGTGAAGAAGCTGTTCCGAGCAGGGCCGGACAGGGACAGGTTCGCCGAGGTGATCACCAACGTTGGTGGGACCCGGCAGGGCACTTGAAGAAGAAGAAGAAAGCATTATCAAAAACATTTGATAATGCCTAAGAATGGCGAAACAAAAGAAGGGTATTATCAAAAGTCATGTCACGTTTAATAATGACGGTCACATTTGATAAACGTAAGTCAAAATTTCACAAAGTCAAATTCATATTTGATAAGTAAGGAGAAACATGTTACTCTCATAATTCATTATAAATTTAGAAACTAACTAACTAACCATCACGTCGTCTCTCCGAAAAGGTAGGCAAAAATGATAGACTGCCACACCTTTCTCTCTATCACATAATAAAACTTATTGAAAACGGAAGTTATCATCAAAATATATTTTCAACTCTCTCTTGAACGCACGACTTCAATAAGGATGAAGAAATTGTGTGACTTTTCATACAAATGTTTTTTTGTTATTTCAACGTTACATGTATGTTAAGTTAACTATATCTCACATCAGAAACCGTGTCTTTCTTCGTGAAATGACCATAGACCATATATATTTGAGCATTGTAATGCAAAATTAGACTCAGTTGCATTACAATAATTCTCAAAGTTAACCTTGATTCATTTTTACTCCATAATAGCCAGACCTTTCTGAAGTTCTTGTTTCTATGACTGTCGAACGAACACTGGAGAAAAATACCAAGGACATTAGACATTCCAAATTACATTGTGCCTTATTTATCATATGATTGCCGGTCTGTTATTTCACCGACAACCGTAGATGCAAATCATTTTATTAGGCGCACACAGGTAGACAAATACATATACGAGTATAAATGAATACACACATAAATAAATATTTATGCATTTTATCAATTCCAAAACTCTAAGAAAAACATTATGGGATAAAAAAATGTTTATTGATAAATGATAATTGATATTTGTAAGTACATAAAGTACTCAATATTTATGAAAATGTCGGATTTTAAAATACTTATTAAATGTATATATTTTGATAAACTTGAGACGATAATTAGCAATCTGGGATTTCGTTATCACGATTTTTTTTTTTGATAAATAAAAGACAGTGTTTTTATTCATAAATTAAAATGAGTTTAGATCGTGTCTATGGTGTAAAACCTTCGAAATATGTCTAGAAAAATCAACTCATAAGTGTAACTACAGCATTTTAACCGCCCTACCTTTGGGATATTTTCCGAGAAACATGCAAAAAAGCAGTTTTTAATAATGAAATTTAATAATATATTAATTTTATTTTTTTTAAATTACGAAACGTCAAATAATCGGCCGCACACTTCCCCTGCCCCTTGTAAAACTATCATATTTATGAAGACTTGTACTCGAGTGTTGTTGGCACACGCGCGTATCCCTAACAGTTTGTACATATTAGTTACATTATTTTTTCAAGCTCGTACGTGATACGGGATAGCGCAGAATGGTACAGTCACAGTGAATGTATCACGTACGTTCAAATACGTAGGGTGGTTAAATAAAATAAAAATTCGTATTTATTATGTATTCAAGAATTTTTTTTTTTTGTTTTAAAAGTTTTCTCTATGATACTAATTATTTAAAAAAAAATGGATTCGCCATTAAAATAAACATTAAAAATGATTCTGAAAGATTTTAGTTGTATAATATTTGAATACGTTTCAATACAGATAACTGTGTTTTTTAAATCTGTGATATAATTTCTTAATTGCATTGAATGCATTTTAATTCGGTTTCAACATTAAAACGATTTACACATTTTTTATGGAAAGAGTGGAACGAAATATGGTTCTTAAATTAAACGAAAAATGATTGAAGCTGAAAGTTTTGATAACCTCGATTCAGATGGACAGTTAGTGGCATCGATAATTTTATCTCAATTCAACAATACACGGTATTTCAAACTAAGAAGATACCACAGCAAAAACTAAATTGTAAATTGTGTCAAAGGAAATACAAGATGAAACTTTATATTAAAAGGTCACACAAGTATATTCTACCTTAGACGTATGTGTAAAACGTTAAAATCGATTAAAAACTCAAATTCACCATTTTGAATGTATACAAAATACTTGTAGACGAATACTGGATTTTAACCATTGCCTCGACCACCATATTCTGTTTCCGATTTGCATCTTCGTCTCTATTGAGATACAATTAATCCTTAAAAATGATAACCCGCAATGGGTAAAATCCAGTATTCATCTACAAGTATTTGTATACATTCTAAATGTTGTAAAAAACTGGTCCAAGTCAAAAAGCATAAAAATTGGAGAGACATATCCAGGCGTTATCTAGCAATGTATTTTAATGGCGGTAGCCTTTCACATTGCGTTAATAAAGATTTTCTGCTTAATGCTTACATCCAATCTTAATAGATGGCGCTAGTGTAGATTGACCTAAAAAATGTTAAGTGTTTTAACATAGTAGCATATATACAATATACATCTTTCAAAAAAAATGTCAGACGTGGTGGTCGTAAGAAGGGAGGAGAATGTCAAAGAAGAGACATCCACATCACAGATCTCCCGGCCATCCTCCGCAACAAAGATACACTAGATACACTATGCAGTTTCGTGGACTTCGCAACCACGGCGGTGGATCGGTTGCGGGTCATTAATAAATAACACATGTATTTTTTACAGGTACGTCGCGTCCCGACTGAGGTTTTCCATGGTTCCCTCAGTTGTTAGGCAAATGTCGGGATGCTTATTAGCTAGTCCATGGAATCCCATATATAGGAACTCCACTTCTATAAATTTTTCTTCTCTTCCCTCAAAACTCTTTCTTTCTTTTTCTCGGCAAATCTCTGCCACTCCAAAGATATATTACTTCGCAGAAATGCCAATTAAACAAGTCCACACTGACAAATAAAATGCAGGGCAACAAAAATAGAACAACTAAAGTAAAAAAAAAAAAAAAGAGAGGAATGGGGAATGTTGTTAAACATAAAGCGATCGCTTAACCCAACCAATGACAGGTCATAAGTCCTGTAAACGCCTCGACTACCATATTATGTTCCCAGAAAACAATTTACATCTTCGTCTCTATTGAGATACAATTAATCCTTATAAAAAAATGGTTTGAACGTGTGGAACGAATGAACGGAAGATATAGGATATAGGATTGTGGTTGGATATAGAATAATAATTATTAATTGAAAAATAAGAGTCAATTAGGGCCAAGTAAACTGACATCATCAAATTAATCAATTACTAAAAAACGGACTTGTTCAAAATTGGTAAAATTGACGAGAGTGCCTGTCACGGTGTATGAATGTAGATGAATCACAAGAGTTACTAAACGCAATTTGGCTGACATACTTAAAATCATAGAATCAGAAAAAAAGTTTCCCGCCTACCCAAGTAACAAAATAAATACATTGAAAATTATTGTTTATCTGAAATTGTGGTTTATAAATGAGTAGCACCTATTATTTCGTAGAACATCGTTACATTCGAAACAGGGTGTGTAAAAATACATTTAAAAAAATCATAGTATTATACAATGCAAACATTAAAAATCCACATTATTTATACTCTCTGCTATTATTCTACTTTATCGAGATGAAAATGTGTTTTTTATAGCTTTATTTCAATGTTTTATATCTGATTGTGTAAGCTGTTACCGCTTGAATCTCGGCCGATACTTTCTTTTATTTTTATTCTGCCGATAGAGTTGTTGAAATCGGAGGTATGTGTTTGTTTAATGTCTGTATTATAAACAAATGATCAAAAAAATATGTAGGTATATAAATCTCCTCCGTAGATGGGAATTTCGATACGCGAGCATATTACTTTTTCTCATAAGCGATTTGCAAAAAATGACTGCTAGAATAATGAATAATCTGATATTTGAGATATTTTACGCAATCGAAGTTATAAATAATAAACTGCGAAAATCATGAACACAAATATTATTATATGATTATATGATATATATATTATTACTTATAAATACTCTAACAGATGTATAATACAAAGATATATATATTTCGGCGCATATTTTTTTCTGATTTGTGTCTATTCAGTATTTCTCGGTCCCTTGTATGATCTTCGATTGACGTTTCGGAGATCGTTACAGACTCCAAGGTAATTCGATGTCCAAATCATCGATCGAAGAGTATATATAACCACGAGCTACGGTCACTTTCCTAGATAGCAAGAAAATTATCAAATGTGACGTTTATCAATAGTAAATAAAGAAAAGTTAGATAATATAATTCATTTTTAATATTTGTTATTTTAACGAAGACGTCTATGTTCTTAGAGTTATTAAGATAATCAAATGATTTTACTGAAATCTCTTGATGGAAGTTCATTTTAAATAATTGACCAGTCTGTCGATGCCAGCGAGCCTGGCGTAACCGGTCGCTGTCTAAATAAAGAAAAAAGTGGAAGTAGTTAAAAAACATCGTTTTATTTAATTATTATTCTTAGAGTTATTTTTTTGTTAGATTTTTTTTAATTGACATATTTTTTAAACATTTACGACATTTGATAATGCCTCAGTAAGGCAGAACGTGTCATTCCCGTAAAATATAATAAAACTCTTAGAAGACGGACATTGTTTAAGGAACAGTAAATAATGAATATTATTATTTAAACAGAGTTGAGATAGATATATTGATATCCCTATACTTGTTATTTGTACATTAATATGAAAAGATACGTTTCTAATATGATGGTAAAAAAATATATCATAGGTTTTAATGCTCTAGATATATAGTGCATTTTTTCATACGGAAATAATTTCACTTTAATATGTGATGTAATGAGCCCGGCTAAACGATAAATACGAGTAATACATGATATTATTAAGACAGAGTCGAGATAGATATATTGGTATCCCTAAACTTATTATATCTGCATAGTATGGAAAGGCACATTTCTCATATTCTGTAAAAAATATCATAGGCTTTAACCGTCGCGTTGCCATGTGGTCAATTGAGTTTCCACTGCCAATTTAAAGTTGATTTTCTTAAAACCTATGGACCCTAATATTATAAAAAAAATTGTAATCCTCCATTGAAGTGTTCTCAATATTTCGTAATAAAAAAAGCAAAAAATTACTTCCTTCATCCAGAAAAAAAATATTTTTTAAGACTGCCCTCACCTTCATTCGTGTTAAGGTAGAATTTGTTTTGCTAATATTTACAACTTTATCAAAAGTGACAAATACTTACTCGTTGTTTTGAACGTATTATAAATTAAATGTTTGGCCTTTTCTCATAGGTACGTAATAATACCGACTGTGGACGGAAACGCAGCACGCAACTTAATAATATCAGAACTGTGAAAATATTAACACTTTACCAAAAGGGACAAATATTAATAGGTACTCGTTGTCTTGAACGTAATATACATTTTGCCTAAGTGCCTTTATCATACGTAAAATTATAGCGCCACGGCCGCGGCGCGGCGCGGCGGGGCGAGACAAGTTCATACTTGGTGTCAGTTGCTCATATGCTGTCTCGCATTCCATATCAGAAATCGCATGGTTCCAGAAAAAAATTAGTAATGATATGTTTTTCAAATAATCCATGTATGTTATAGATATGGATCTATTCCTAATGAAATTCCCTACAAGATGACATAAATTAAATTTTGATTCATCGAGTCATATGCTTGATATTTAGATAAAGTTAGCGGTAAACTGAATTGACCACATGGGAGCGAGCGTTTTGTTTTGAACATGGTACGTTAAGGGTTAATGGTGAAGATAGATAGTATATTTTTTCATACGGAAATACTGAAATACGAGTACTTCTAGCATCTGTGACGTAAAGAGCTCAGCCTTATTGTGGTCAGAAGCTCATTTACTTCGCTCTCCTTACCGGTACTCAGAAATCCGCCGTGCCTACTTGCACTTCGCAATACAAAGCCGTTGCGCATATCGAGAGAAAAAGTGTATTTTTCCGTAATCAGCCGCATTAGTACCTACCGCAATGGGTGGATAATGGACGCCAACTTTCGTTTTGCGGTCGATGCCAACCGTGGACCCGATGCCGTCTGATTTGATTTAATGGATAGTCTTTTTTCGACATCTCTGATATGTAATCAAATTAGATTCAAGTTATCGTGTCAATGTCACGGAGTGATTTTGCACGTTTTACTGTATTTTTTTATGTCTAATGCCACAGACATTATGAACAACACATATAAACAGTGTTATTTGGACAACTTTTTGTGGTATTATTAAATATTTTATTTGTGTATTTTTTATTAATAGTATCTCAAATGCTGATATTAGGAAGGAATGTAGAGCGAAAGAAGGTAACTAACTAACTAACCATCACGCCGTCTCCCCGAAGGCGTAGGCAGAAAGAATGGACTGCCACATTTTTCTTTCCTGACATATTTCTCTCGTTTTCTCAACATTCATACATCGTGTCGTGCACGCGCTTCGATTTCTCTGTCTCCTCACATGACCGACATTCAATATTTGATTTATTTGATCGTGGCGCGTTTTCCTCGGTCTTCCTCTATTTCTGGTTCCATTTACATCGTTAACATATAATTTTTTTACCATTCTTTTTTCATTCATTCATTACATATGTCCAAACCATCATAATGATCCTTTCATTATTTTGTTCATAACACCATCATTCGCACCGCATTCACTTCTTATATTTTCATTCGACACTCTATCATACACAGAGTATCCACACATTTGTCTAAGAAATCTCATTTCTACTACATTTATTCTACTTTCATCCTTCTTTTGCCAGTTCCATGCTTCGCTTCCAAACATAATGAACAAAATTATGAAAGGATTGCTGCGTTGGTTCGGACATATGGAGCGCATGGATAAAGAAAGAATGGTTAAAAAAATATATTAACGATGTAAATGGAGTCGAGGTAGACCGAGGAAAACATGGCAAGACCAAATAAATCAAAATTTAAAGGTTGATTATGTCAGAAGCCGAAAGAATCGACGTGCGTGTATGATTCTCTGTATGAATGTGGAGGAAACTAGAGAGGTATGTCAGAATATAGTAGTGTGGCGGTCCATTCTCTCTGCCTACACCTGCGGGGAATCAGTGTGATGGTTTGTTGTTGTTGTTGTTTATTAATTTCAGGCGCTTCAAATATAGAACATCGTAATTCTATAGTTTTTATCTTATTCCTAATTGAAAACGACCACCCGATGACATTCGAAGAATTGCTGGCGATTGGATGCGAAATGCACAAAACAGGAATACGTGGAGAAGTATTCGGGAGGCCTCCATCCAGCAGTGGACGACAAGGGCTGTTTAAGCAAGGAAGTAAGAAGGTATAATAATCCATAAAACATGGCAAGAAAATAAACTCAAAATAAATTCATATAACTTTTTTTTTAATGTATACAAATACTTGTAGACAAATACTGGATTTAACCCATTACGGGTTAATCATTAAGAATTAATTGTATCTCAATAGAAACGAAGACCTAAATTATTTGGAAACAGAATATGGTGGTCGAGGCGTTTACAGGACTTATGACCTGTCATTGGTTGGGTTAAGCGATTGCTTTATGTAATACAACATTCCCCATTCCGCCCTTCTTACGAACACCGCGTTCTCGACCACCATATTCTGTTTCCAAATGATTTACATCTTCGTCTCTATTGAGATACAATTAATTCTTAAATTCATATACTCGTAATACACTCCCATTTTTAAATAAAATTTAAGGAAGCATTACAATATAGATCTATGAAATCCAATATACTCATTCATTGTTTCTTGAATAATGATATAAAATTCCATTTTAAATCTAAGTTTTATTAGAGATTTTGGAAATGACATGTTAAGCTTTCTAGATAATGCCTTAGACGACGAAACATCGATTTGAGCTTCTTATTCGTATGTTATTCTCATGTTTTTTATATTCGTAGTATGTTTCGTTGATTAAGTTATTTTATTCGTTCTCGCAGAGGTATTAATTTCTTCCTTTTGCTGTTTTTTACTTCGAGGGTGGATGCATTCCCTAGCCGCAGGAAGCAGGTGTAACAGAGTGGCCGCTGCATACAAGTATCTTAAGAAACAGCCAATAGTATTGTATCGGACGTATGCGAGTAGTTTTAATTTTAATATTTTTTTTATTATTTTATTAATTTTTATTTGATTTTTAACTATACTAATTTTATTATTTAATTTCGTGTTTGTATTTTGTGTTAATTTAAGTTTAATTCGTTTTAGTTTAATTCGTTTTAGTTTAATTTGTTTATGTTAAAATAAATAAGGCAATCGGTAGCGCTTAGCAACGAGATACATGCAGTAGCTCAATCGAGATTATTCTTGGAATAATTTTGCGGTTGATCGCGCGATGTTAAACAGCCAATCAGAGGCCTTGGCAACACATCGGCTGACTAAATTTCTCCGGAATTGGAAAAAGCGTTGAATAACCGTTTTTTCTAGTTTGCGGAGACTATATAAGCGGGTCTTGTAAGGACTCGGCCTCTCTCTTCCTTCAAATTCTGACACGCGTGGACACGCTGCGCGTAAGAGGCTTGGCGCTCTTAATTACGTAAAAACCAGTATTTGAGCTACTGTAAACTTCTCTTTGCTTCTACCCTGCACCGATTGCCGCATATAATAAAACTTTGTTTTATTACACAATCATCATCACGCCGTATTCTCCGTTTAACCATCCACACCACATCGGAGACGAGCAGCAGTCAGCGGCCAAAATAAATATTAATAGTACGGGGGGAGCAATCTGTCCCGTACATTTGGTCCTTCGAGCCGGATCAGCCTCGTCTCCGATTTGATCCTGACGAGCCAGATTTGGTCCTTCGAGCCGTGATCAGCCTCGTCTCCGATTTGATCCTGACGAGCCAGATTTGGTCCTTCGAGCCGTGATCAGCCTCGTCTCCGATTTGATCCTGACGAGCCAGATTTGGTCCTTCGAGCCGTGATCAGCCTCGTCTCCGATTTGATCCTGACGAGCCAGATTTGGTCCTTCGAGCCGCGGATCAGTCTCATCTCCGATGTCGCCTTCACTCCGCTCCGGGAAGGAAGTTTCCAGTGCGCCTGCTGGACCTTCTATAACCACCGCCGGAGAGACTGCACCACCTGCCAGCGCTGCCGACCAGGGCCTAGCGCCCCCGGCAGCCTCCCTCATCGCAATCGAGCAGCCTGCGCCCGCTGGCCGGGTCCCTTCTAGAGACCAGCCAGCCTCCGAGTGGCTTCAGGAGTGCTCGCCTTCGCCCCTCTACAGCGAAGAAGTAGCTCAACGTCTGGAAATGACTGGAAGAAGTGACGCATCAGAGCGACGAGCCGACCAGTCGGTCGGCGGGGCCGCTCTTACTAAAAGTGCACCATGGCCGAGTAGGAACTCGGACAGCGAGGATGAGGACCTGTCTGCACCTTCAACAGAGGACGTCGTCCGCTTACTGCGCAGCGAGCTGCGATCACAGCGGCTCGCCTTTGACCGACGCATTGAGCAGCTTCAGGCCTCGCTGCTGCTCCAGGGGACCACGACTAAAGCCGGAGCATTGCCGGCCCAGCCCAGTCCTCCACAGCAGCTACTGCAGTCCACATATTCCACGCTGACCAGTGGACACCAACAAGGGAAGCAACCTCACTTTGGCGAGCCGGCGGCCGGTCGAGGAGACCCGCCACCCAGCGGCGCGCAGTGGGGATGTGCAGATCCCGCAAAGGACGGTGGATTGCCGTCCTACGACATGTATCCAGCCAGAGGCACCGATCATCTCTCTCACAGTGGATCGCTGTGGGAGAATATCAACAGTGGATACAGAGGGCAGCCAACCAGCTCCGCTCCAGCTGCCGGCCTGCAGGGCCTGGCGCCGGGCGGTACGCCGTGGCAGCCAATCAATGTCACCAGCTCCGCTCCAGCGGCCGGCCTGCAGGGCCTGGCGCCGGGCGGTACGCCGTGGCAGCCAATCAATGTCACCAGCTCCGCTCCAGCGGCCGGCCTGCAGGGCCTGGCGCCGGGCGGTACGCCGTGGCAGCCAATCAATGTCACCAGCTCCGCTCCAGCGGCCGGCCTGCAGGGCCTGGCGCCGGGCGGTACACCGTGGCAGCCAATCAATGTCACCAGCTCCGCTCCAGCGGCCGGCCTGCAGGGCCTGGCGCCGGGCGGTACGCCGTGGCAGCCAATCAATGTCACCAGCTCCGCTCCAGCGGCCGGCCTGCAGGGCCTGGCGCCGAGCGGTACGCCGTGGCAGCCAATCAATGTCACCAGCTCCGCTCCAGCGGCCGGCCTGCAGGGCCTGCCGCCGGGCGGTACGCCGTGGCAGCCAATCAATGTCACCAGCTCCGCTCCAGCGGCCGGCCTGCAGGGCCTGGCGCCGGGCGGCACGCCGTGGCAGCCAATCAATGTCACCAGCTCCGCTCCAGCGGCCGGCCTGCAGGGCCTGGCGCCGGGCGGCACGCAGTGGCAGCCAATCGATGTCACCAGCTCCGCTCCAGCGGCCGGCCTGCAGGGCCTGGCGCCGGGCGCCGTGGCAGCCAATCATCGTCACCAGCTCCGCTCCAGCGGCCGGCCTGCAGGGCCTGGCGCCGGGCGGTACGCCGTGGCAGCCAATCAATGTCACCAGCTCCGCTCCAGCGGCCGGCCTGCAGGGCCTGGCGCCGGGCGGTACGCCGTGGCAGCCAATCAATGTCACCAGCTCCGCTCCAGCGGCCGGCCTGCAGGGCCTGGCGCCGGGCGGCACGCAGTGGCAGCCAATCAATGTCACCAGCTCCGCTCCAGCGGCCGGCCTGCAGGGCCTGGCGCTGGGCGGCACACCGTGGCAGCCTATCAATGTCACCAGCTCCGCTCCAGCGGCCGGCCTGCAGGGCCTGGCGCCGGGCGGTACGCCGTGGCAGCCAATCAATGTCACCAGCTCCGCTCCAGCGGCCGGCCTGCAGGGCCTGGCGCCGGGCGGCACGCAGTGGCAGCCAATCAATGTCACCAGCTCCGCTCCAGCGGCCGGCCTGCAGGGCCTGGCGCCGGGCGGCACACCGTGGCAGCCTATCAATGTCACCAGCTCCGCTCCAGCGGCCGGCCTGCAGGGCCTGGCGCCGGGCGGCACACCGTGGCAGCCAATCAATGTCACCAGCTCCGCTCCAGCGGCCGGCCTGCAGGGCCTGGCGCCGGGCGGCACGCAGTGGCAGCCAATCAATGTCACCAGCTCCGCTCCAGCGGCCGGCCTGCAGGGCCTGGCGCTGGGCGGCACACCGTGGCAGCCTATCAATGTCACCAGCTCCGCTCCAGCGGCCGGCCTGCAGGGCCTGGCGCCGGGCGGCACACCGTGGCAGCCTATCAATGTCACCAGCTCCGCTCCAGCGGCCGGCCTGCAGGGCCTGGCGCCGGGCGGCACGCCGTGGCAGCCAATCAATGCATACAACGCCGCTCCAGCAGCCGGCCTGCAGGGCCTGGCGCTGGGCAGCAGGCAGTGGGGACCTGCCGCCTCCACGAGCACAGCAGCCGCAAACGGCGGGTGGCAGGGGCCACCTGCTGATACCCCCACCACGGATAACGCGCCGGGAGCAGGACACGCTCCAGGATCGGAGCCCATCGCCCAACTAGCCGCACTGATGACAGAGGCGCTCCTAGGCGCACGCAACCACTCATCTCAGATGTCTGCGGAGCAGGGACATCAAATGGCGACCCTCATGGCTCGGCAGACCCTAGGAAAGGACCTGGCGAATTTCTCTGGCGATCCTCTCGAGTGGCCGTCCTGGCACGCTCAGTTCCAGCAGTCAACCGCCACCTGCGGGATGACCAATGCCGAGAATCTCCTCCGACTGCAGCGCGCCCTCACTGGGAGGGCCCGGGAGGCCGTAGCAACCCTCCTGCTCCAGCCATCACAAGTGCCTTTCATCATTGATGTGCTTGGACGCCGCTTCGGGTACCCAAACGCCATCGCTA